>JARJEB010031152.1:0-12378 GCA_030264535.1 Liometoxenus newtonarum
AAATTTGCAGGATGGGAATTGAAAAATGATTTGGAATAACTGCACAGTCCGTCATCGGACTGAACAGGCCGACTGGAGTGTGTGTGGGGTTGCATCAGGTCAGTTCAGTTTGTTTGATTCGACCGCCGCACATCTATTACTTTATTTGGTTAATAATGATAATTTCTTAAGGAGCCCATACACAGGAGGTAAAACTGTTCAGTCCTGGCCTTCGGGATTTCCGAAGCGAATGTGGTAAACAACTGAGCAAATTTGCAGGATGGGAATTGAAAAATGATTCGGAATAACTGCACAGTCCGTCATTGGACTGAACAGGCCGACTGGAGTGTGTGTGGGGTTGCATTAGGTCAGGTCAGTAAAGTTCAGTTTGTTTGATCGACCGCCGCACATTCCCGAAGGCCAAGATTCCACAGTTTTTCCTCAGAGGATTTCCGGAGCGTGTATGAGCCACTTTAGACTTGAAAGTTTACCTTACAGGGTGTTTCGAGAATAAAATTGACAAAAGTTAAATTACACTTTGAATTGTAAACATTAGGAAAGACTGCTAAAATAAGGAAACTTTATTTGAAAATTCGCTTTGAAAACACTTTGTACAAGTTGGGAACTTTTGAGAATGGTCGCAGATTATTCCAAAGTTGATTTCGCATTTAACATTAAATCTCATCGTAAATCATCAGAACTTATGATTTTCAGTTTGATTTGAAACTGTAACTTAATAAACAAATGATTACGCTTTTGGTGAAACACCTCCAAACAGGATAATAAAGTTATGAAAAACAAAGAACCAATCGCAATCAATAACAGTTTGTCGTAGACTGAATTGGTTTTAAACTTTTTAAGTTAAAATATTAGAACATTGGAAGCAACATTTATACATTTATGCGTCTTGATGAACGATGCTTACCCTAAAATCGATGCCTACAGTTGAAATGAAATTGCCGTAAAGAAATAATCCATCGCGAAAACGTACCAGCAGACAGGTTTTCCCCACACCGGAATCGCCAAGAAGCATTACCTAATTTTGAGCAATTTTTCAATTTAATTAATCTTATTAAAAAACAAAAACATAGAGATGAGCGAGGGAAAGCTTCCATTTTGTACATGAGGACATTAATGTGGACACGCCACTTTCATAAATGTACGGTGATTTGGGGAAGCCCAGTTTTGCAACCAAAATCAGGGGTCGGGGGGGGGGGGGCGAGCCAAAATCTCAAGGTCACAAATTAATCTTAAAAATAAAACATTGTGAGCGAGTTTGTGACCTTTTTGAATTTTTATAAAAAGTGAAAAAATGATGTCCGTTTAAGTGGGTTTTAAAATGACATTTATTTGAAAAAATGTGTGATGATTAATGTCCAAAAATGTCCGGACATATATTCGGACACTTACTAGAATAAATGTCCAAAAAATAAATGTCCGAACATTAAACATCTCTAAAACAATAGGCTTGTTCCAACAATGCACCAAACTAGTTCCGAATCCGAACTGCTCATGCGTCGGACAGTTCGGAACTAGTTTGCTGCTTTGTTGGAACGAACCTAATCTATTATCTTATTAAATTAGATTTGATTTTCTTTGAGGGGAAAATTTTTGATGTCAGGTAACAATTTTTTTGTTGTAAAAAAGAAAATTTAATTATTTGTATGCTAATGGAAATTGCGTTTCAATACATTTTCATTTTATAAACAAAAATATTGCTAGCTGTCCTGCCATCAAAGGACTCTTTTATAGTAGGTATTCCTTGAACAATTTCAAAATACAGGTTCTCTGTCTAATTGGCTCGGCACTCGAGCATTCGTATTTTATTGACGTAACGCACTCGAAGTGGAATTTTGCATGAACTAAAGTTACAGGCATAAGTAACATAAAGTTAGTTCATGCAAAATTCCGCAACGAGTTAAAATCGTCAATATCTAGCTAAATTTGTGAATTTCCTATGAAATATATACGTTGCTGTTGCACGAATGAATTAACACCGAGTGTTAATTAAAGAGTTTGCACTTGCAATTTCAAATACATGAAAGTGTACATGTCGACCCTTTGTGTGTATGTACCCTTTGTTCTTCTCAGCGGGAACAAACTTGAAAGCTTTTACTTTTACTAAAGTTGTTGTTCCTTTACCGGGTCTTGTTTCATTTTTTATAATATTAAAATTAGTTGGAAAACCGAGTGAAAAACTTCGTTATAACAAATATTGGTAATTGAATCATAAGAAATTTGGAAAAGGTAATTACGCTTGAGATAGGTTGAAATCTCATCATTCTCATCGCATGTAAATTTGAAGTGTATTTTCAGAATTCAATTTAGAAAGCCTACTGACTAACTAAGTATAAGTACTTTGAGTGCAGTACTTAGTTAGTCAGTAAGTAATTCCCGTTTGCTCTATAGTTATAATATCGGAATGAGATTACGAGTGCAAGGCAAAGCACTATACGAGAAGATGAAGGGAGAAGAGTAATTAATTAATTTGCATCGAAAATTGTTTTATTTTTTAAATTATTAAATAAAAAAAAAAATAAGAAAAAACTGTGAATGAAAATGTTTAAATTTAACAAATTTCTACTGCGTTATTTAGTATTTATTTAATAAATAGTTGCATTATACAGAGTGTTCCAGTAAAAATAATAATAATTTAAAAATTGCAGAAGCTAAGGGTAAATGTTTAAATACTCAGTAGTTTTGGAATTTAAATAAATATTTGTTGCAATTAGTGATGGGACTTTTCGTTACTTTCGTGTACTTGTACCTACTATTCGTTACTTTCGGACTCAGTACTCATAAAAAGTATTCGTTACAAATATCGCTACTTCCAGGGCCGGATTATGCCTATCGTAGGCCCTAAGTACTTAACTAAAATTTTTTTTGGTGACCACAAAAAAAGCTCTCAAGTCTCAAGTAGTAAAAAAAAAAGTTGTTGATTTGTTTCGTTACAAAAGTAATGAATACATTTTTAAATGAATACTCGTTACATCGAATCCTTTCGAGTAACGAATACAAAGTAACGAATACCCATCACTAGTTGCAATATCAAAATTTTCATTAAATTAAAAACGAAAACTCATGAATAGTTGTAATTAAAAGAATTCCAAAAAAAGTACATCCCAATTGCCACTTGCCACATTTTATCAATTAATCTTTCGGCTCAGTACTTGTTTGTATGTTTCGAATGAAAATACACGTGTGTTAAAAAAATTTTGTGATTTAATTTTGTTTGAATATTGTGCAAACATTCAGATTGAAACTAATTTTAAACTTGAAACGAGAATCGATATTGTTAATTGAAAAAGTGCACGATGGGAAACTATATCTGCTGAGTGAATAATTTATTTCATATATTCATTGAAATATAGGTAACACAAATGCATCAATTGCAGTAAAACGTAAAACGCAATAATTGTCAACAAGTCAAACTCAGCAAAATTGCACTTCAAAGACAATTAATTCAGTTAAAAACTATACAATGAATAAAGTAATTAAAAAATTGGGGTATTTTCAAGCCGACTTGCTTTAGAATTTCGTTAGGAATTTTTCCGTTTTCAAGTCGAGCACAGAAAAAGCACTTTCTTAACACATAAAAAAAGTAAAACGTAATGTTCTTTTATAGCCACTCAAATCAAGCCAAACTCGTGAAATTGAACTTGAAATGAATAATTCAAGCGTGGAAGATAAATCTAAAATTTCTTTTAACATTCAAAAATGAAAAATAAAAATACTGTTTTCCTTTTCTTTTCTCATCGTTTGCAATTTAATTGTTACGACCGTTTTTAGAACATCGTAAATGTTATCAAGTCAAGTGACTTTGTTAAGTATTAAATATTTAAAAAAGTCACACGAGTTGATAACATTTACGATGTTCTGCAAACGGTCGTAACAATTAAATTGTAAACGATGAGAAAAGAAAATGAAAACAGTATATTTACATTCGAACATTCGGTATTTGTTCGCCTTGGGTCTTGTTGAAGTTTCTACTTTGTGCCTATACTTAGCGCACTAAAACTTTTAGTTTTGTATTTTCTGCTCCAATATTTCCTAAAGTAGTCGAGTCCCTCTTTGATAAGAAGACATTTGATAGTGCAATTGTCCATCTTCTTACCTATTATTCAAGTTACCTTTTGTGTGATATCGTATTGTTCAGAATCTTCACGTTTCAGCGATTGTCTTCGCGTGGCGAAACTATTGTCGATGCACAACTTCGGATCAATGATTGTTTGTTGATCGACTTCATTATTGTCCTCAATGTGCGCTTTCACTTGGACCACCTTACGTACAAAAGTTTCTTCGTTTAACATTTTATAATTTGTTCGATACAAAGAAAAAACAATTTAAATGTTTTTGGCATGATGAACTTGTACAGTTAGAAATTGCATTTTCATTTTTAAGTCGTTTTTATTACTTGTTTTTCTGATTGTACGGCTCATTATGAGTTTAACCAAGTTGGACGACGACACGCAGCAGGCGATAATAAATTTGTTGTTGTTATCAGTCGAACATGCTGTGCTATTTTCGAAACAATGAACACTTTCCACAATATATTTAACTATAAATCGTAATACATTGGTGTTAGCAACACGTTGCCTCACGTGTGGCACAAATTAACGAAATTAAATAAACAATTGTTAAATAAACAATACAAACGTGTATCCCTAAAATTCTAATTTATATACTTTTGTTTATTGCATCATGACACCATATAA
This sequence comes from Liometoxenus newtonarum, assembly GCA_030264535.1. Classification (NCBI taxonomy): domain Eukaryota; kingdom Metazoa; phylum Arthropoda; class Insecta; order Coleoptera; family Staphylinidae; genus Liometoxenus; species Liometoxenus newtonarum. The sequence goes on from JARJEB010031152.1 coordinate 4,695, forward strand.
CATAATTTAATTATTAAATGTTTAAAAACTTTTGAAGATTTTATTAATTTTCAAATCACTTTGTTGTATTTGGTTTTTTTTTGCTAGTTGCGATTACGAAGAGGAAATAATGTGAATTCGTTGAACTCATTTCACGCAGTTTATCTTCCATTCATGCAAGTTTGTATAATTTTAATTTTATGTTTTAATAACCGCAACCAACAACGAAACAACGATCAAAACTATAAGTACGACTAGAAAATATTGTTGATTCTCTGTCTGAGCGACGCGATGCGACGCGACGCTCTGATTGCTCCGCTTTCCAGCTAACAAAATTGGCGTCTGCCGACGTACTCTACTCGTACGTTCGGGTTCGAACGAATTCAACGAACAGCAGAATATTATCAGATGATGATTCTCTGCTTTGGATGGACGTCGTAGGTTTGGTTGAATGCATCTCGTTTCTAATCACTATGGTAACTACACCCCCGTTCATTTTTGATTTCTATGTAAGTACGTGAACACGCACCTTGTTGGTGACTTCCTTCCCAGGCACCATATAGGATGAAAAGTGGGCAAATTTAGAAAATTCAAAATTGCACGGAAAATTAAATTTTAAAAAAATCTCTAAAAGTTAGGCAAAAATAAATGATATTGACTCAATAGATTGAAAACTAGTTGAAAGGTTGCATCGTCGATAAAGCTGAGTATTCCCTTAACGTATTTAATTTATTGGAATTGACAAGGCTATAAATAGAAAGTATTGAAAGTATTGACAAGAAAAAATTGAAAAGGGGACGATTTCTCTATTCATTTCATTCCAACTAACATCCCAACAATGTAACATATGTGTCTCTATGTAGATATTCCGAAGGGCGTACGAAGGGGGTGTTAGGGTGTTCGAACACCCCCAAAATGTCCGCGCAATAAGAATATTATGTTAAAATATCCGACTTGCAATTGTAAAAAAAAAAATTAAAAATTGAACAACCCCAGAAAAAATTTCTACGTACGGTCCTGTATACTCCCTTTCCCTAAGATTCAATAAATGCTGAATTGCTGAATTGATATTGTTTACGCATGAATGGGAAGCAATAATAAATAGAGTTTCACCTGGTGATTGCGTACTTGTTTTGAAACGACTATACAGCAGAAATAGTTCAAGCAATGTCACGTCACGTCATTACTATCTTTTGGATCGATTACCAAACATCGTTTGACGCTTTTTGATTTTTCAATTACTTTTAATAATTTTAATTTCCAAAAAATGTATATTTCCCTCCCACTGAAAATTTGCAATCTTGATTCGCGTTTCTATATGTATAAGTAATCATTATATTTTTTAAATGCAGACGTCGCGGTGATGAAAGCGTAGGAGGCAATCTTGTTAAAAATAACAAAGCTTTTCCTATTTTCATTCTTTTCCTAACTCTACCTTCTACGGTTTCTTCTTACATGTTCATAATGCGAATGACACATGTTTTTTAGACACCAACATACAATTTCCTATAGCTATATTTGGCTTTTCATTTATTAACTTTGTTAACGATAATTTTATCCTTGATTTTTGATTCTGTTTACTCTGTTCATCCCTTTGCACTTTGTACTTATAATTGTTTTTTTTTTTTGAAAATTTAACCAGTAAATTGCCAGACATCACTTCAACTTAATCTATTTATATGATATTCCGATTTATATTTTTTTTTTTTACAATTTTTACATTAAAACTGAAATAATTTCGAAGGATAATCAAAATGTACTCACCGTAAAACCAATGCCGACTGTCGCTGAAAAACTCCCCGATTGGAATTTTCCAGTATCGAATTTAACAAGTAAAGATGTTTTCCCAACGCCGCTATCGCCAAGTATTATCGTCTGTAATAATAAGAAAAATCGTGATTAAACAAATATATACATTTCATCTCAATCTTCAACTTCAACATGCATCCACCCAATTCTAATAAAAATCAAATTACTCTTTTACACACACATTTTGTGTTTAATTTCCTTGTACCCAGTGTATGTTGGGTTACCAACAATTTAACATAATTATTTACCCTTTTTGGAATAACCAAAAGACTAATAAAAAGCAATTAAAAGTGAAAAGATTAAATAGAAAATAGCCGAACTTGGAATAACCGAACGACTAAATAGCGTTTATATAACTGAACGCAGCCTGAAATATCTTATATATGACTGTCAAATATTGTGTCAAGCAAACGTCACACGATTCAGTCTGTGGGTATCGTGTATGGTGACTGTGTGTATCGCTGTGTGTGTCGCTTCGTTTCGTGGAGTTATTGTTAATTTCTTAGTTTAGTTTGGTTCGGGATGAACCAAGTCCAAGAAATCCACTGTACACACCAGCGTACAGCCACTAGCATCAGCATGTGCATCAGAAAATTTGCTCGGGCTTTACTACACTCGGCTCGCTTCGCTTCGCCTCGTTACGTAAACTTGCCTCTCGTATAATAGCCTGCATTATGGGCTCACTGAATAATATACTATTACATATCAATTTATTGCAATCTTAATTTGTAATACATTAAATTAAGTAATGCTCGCAACAACCAAAACGTAATAAAGAAACCTATAAGAATAATTAAAATCTGCAAACGAAAAAATTAAATAAGTTAAATAACCCAAGCTGAGTATATACCTACAACAAGAAATAACATTTTCTCAATTTCGATAAAAATCTTTTGTAACTTAATGACTTGCATTTCACAAGGTAGAAAGTGCACCTTATATAACTGAAGCTAGTAATTATTATTAACAACAATCATTTTTTTTTTCGTAAAAGAATGCTGTTTGTTATATTATTCAATTTAATAAATATTACACAAGTACCAATTGGAAACATTATCATTGGTGCTACTAACAGCCATTTATGTCATGATGCAATAAAGTACTTGACTGACTGCAGTAGCGAGAAGGAAATTATTTCACTGCTTTCGCCGAACACATTTAGAAGTTAATTCATAGGAGGAGCTTTGTTGCGCAGTACATGGTGCGCATCAACCAGTGTCACACGTTAAACATTAAAAACACGTGCGAGAATTCAAAAAGATGAAACGATGAACGAACACAATGAAAATGCAAGCACAACCTTCAAGTTTGACATTGACCTGTTTGACAAATACGAGACATACACAAGCTGGGTGCAACAGGGTGCAATCGTAACAATCAATTCAAATTGGGCGCGAATTTGTGGGAGGAATGCGTTCCCCGAATGCAGTATAAAAAAACAACTTATCAATTTTAAATTTAATTTCAAGATTTCAGTCGACGAGTTCTACCGTTGACTGAATAATAGAAGAAGACTGGCATGTATACGGACGTAAGTGAAGCTCCAATGTACCTAGACTCGGCAGAGTGCGCTCCCTGACACCTATACCTAGACTTTTTGAGTATGAGTGGGGGGTAAATACCTGGCGGAGGATCGGGCTCACATTTTGCTCGAGGGTCCCCTTGCACGGACCCTAACATTGATTGAGGATGACTTGCTAAATTAGAAGCTTTTGTTTTAAAATATAATTATTTTCACTTTAAATATTTGAAATCTAGAAGAAATTCTCTTTAAAATGAGAACCAACGTACACCCCAAGTTGAAAGAACTGTAAAAATGCCAAAGCGACACTGCAGCGTCGACTAGTAGTAAAAATCATTTGGGCAAAGGTGCCGCGGGACGCGGTCGGTATGGAAACTTTTAGTTTACAGCTTTACAGACACTTGCCAGTCTTCTTCTATTATTCAGTCAACGGTTCTACGAAATCGTAGTGGATATAGTCGGAAAGTTGTGCGGTACGAAACCAAACCAAACGTATCTATATTGTTATATAGCGTCAAAATTGTAACCTCGAAAATGATTATACCTAATACGCGTGCGCTCTAACAAAATTAATTAATTCTCTAGGGCAGCGTTTCCCAAACTTTTTTGGCCGCGGCCCGGTACGAGGTTTTAAAATTTTTCGCGGCCCACCTTATGAAAAAAAAACCATTTATTTACCAAACAAATTTTATTTTTTAATCAAAATCAAGTTATTTGTGTTTTTACAATTTTTCCTCGCGACCCGGCAAAATTTTTCTGCGACCCGGTGCCGGGTCGCGACACACACTTTGGGAAACGCTGCTCTAGGGAATTTCACGAATTCTTCTGAATAATGTCAAAGTTAAATACCGGTTGGCGGTTGGTTGTAAATATTACAACAGTTCGTTAAAGATTCAGTTTCAGACTGGTTTAAATAATGACAAAATTTATTTGTATTCATGGTATAATTAATATATAGGTATATTCAAAATATACATGAATTTATTTATTCAGTTCTCCAACCAACAAGGATTTGATTGGAACAATTTGCACATTATATTTATAATGTCTCGAGGCGATCGAAATTATTCCACGCGAGATAAAACAATGAGCTTTTTGATATTAAGCAATAATTTATTATCTAGCTATATTTAGATTTAGTTTTTTGCTTTTGTTTTATAATTTATGATTTTGTTTAATGACGAATCATATTGTGTAATAATCGAGTAATTCTTTTATGGTTAATGGTTAATTTCTAACCAACAATTGAGGTATAATATAATGCACCACGAATCGCGGACAACCTAAAGAGCCCTACACACGCTCAGACTTAACTTAAGTCAAACTCGTGCAGCAGAAATTAGTGCTGTTGTGCCTCCACACTACGCAACCCAAATTCGTGCGGTTTGCCGGTTTTCACTGAACAGTGAACACCTCCCAACCACCCAGGTTTTGATTCCGTTGACGTACACACACTCAGGCTTAACTCTAGACTTGACTGTGCACCAAAAGCAGCACAGTCCATGCCGAAAGCATGCAGAGTCCGCCTCTTCTGCACGTACACGTTTCGATTTTGGACTTGTCTGCGCAAATTAGGGCTGAACGGTTTTGTTTTAAGTTAAGTTTGAGAGTGTATAGGGCCTCTTAGAAAGCTAGACTTGATCCCAGATTGTTGACGTTTTATTTTGACGTTTTGCGCCGTAATCATTTCCACTTACTGTTTCCTTACAAACGATATCGTCGATAAAACGGAAATAAATTTGCAAGCGATATTCAACACGTCACTGCGTCCATTATACCTGTTTTACGTCCATGTAACCAACAGTACTATAACTTAACCTAACCAACCTAATTAAAACACCTAACAAAACTAACCTATAAACCTATATTTATCAATTAAATAATTGGCAAACATTTTGTATTACTATTACAAATAGAAGAATATTTCATGTAAACTCAGTTTACAATTTAGACAAATATGATTATACTATCGTCAAGCTCTGTATTCCCATTTATGATGAAAATAAACATGACAGTCATATAACATAACCAAGCATTATTTGCGAACAACAAGCGAAAACACACAATCAATTATTAGTCGATATGTTGGGTAATTGTTAATAAATATTTACTCTTTGCATATTTTCGATACTCATACATACATAAACGTGTAGCAGTGCAAGTCCCAGTAGCTGTAGTGTGTTCGGCGAACACATTCAACAAGTTCATTGCTGGTAGAGTAGTAGCCGCTTTGATCGCGCAGTACAATGTGCGCAATCAACCAGTTTCACACGTCAAATAATAAAAACCCGTGCGAGAATTCAAAAAAGCTACGTGCGAGACAGGCTTACCAATAGCTACAATAAATTCAAATTTGTCGCGCATTTGTGGAGGAGCACTTACTGAATGCGTTCGCTGAACGCAGTATATTTTTCTATTATTTCATAGTTACACAACTGAGTACTGAAATAAAATTAAACGTTTTCGTTCTCGGGCAATAATATTCCTGCAGGATTAAAAAAAGTTATGTAATTGCACATCCCAGTCAGTTATTATCCATCAAGAAACTTACAATTAAAGTACAAGAAGTACAAAATAAAAAGAAAAGTACGAGCTACCCAAGGTACAAGCAGAAGCAACAACAAAACATGAACTTAAAACTAACTCTTCACCAGCAACTAGCAAGAAAAGCAAGAATCCAAAAACAGGTTTTTATAACATATTAAGTTTTTTATTTCTTATATTTCTTGATTTCGTTCTTTTACTTCTTCCCATTGTTGCGTCCCATTTTAACGTTACGTTCCTATTCAGTCAGTAATTCAATACAGAAAACGTTTATTATTCCCTTTCTTTTTTCTTTTTTCATATTTTATTTTTCATTTTTCATTTTTTTCCATTAAGTACTAAGCATTGCGAGCATTGTTCTCTTCTTAAATAAATTCTGATATGAATTCTTATTCCAAGATTCCAACTTTTCAAACTGCTTCTCCTTCTGCTTTACCTTGAACTGAGCTTCAAGTAAATTCCGAACTTCAAGTTAATATTAATATTAAAGATAAATTGTAATTAATATTACACTTCCGCTTATAGCAAGTTATTCAAGATATTTTTAAAAAACAAAATGATAATAAATTAATAAGGAAAATAGTATATTATTATTTGAGCGATTATAATGGCCATTGTTCACGAAGATGATGTTTTAGCCCACGAGCCGTAGACGACTGGCTCAATTCATCTAAGCGAACAATGGCCATAATCGCGAATATAATACTATGTTTTTTCTACACCTTGCACTATTTTTAACACAAAATACAAATTGTGATTTCTCGATGAAACAACGAACGAGCACTAACTGACAAGTGAAACAATATGGCGGGCGATACACATAGAACTATGGTCGGAATTCTTCGTGTTCCTTCGAGATCTTAGATCATATAAATAAGTTGGATCGGTCACTTCTTAAATCTTGTTGAACTTTAAAGGATCTACGCGAATATACGCGATCAATGTTATTAAATTAGCAGTGAATTATGAAAATCCATAACTCACGGTAGTGAGTTATAGGTACCATTAATCACTCAAAAAATGGTAATAATGACTATATAACTAAATAGGTGTAGAAAAAAATTTTATTCGGTTCTAGATTTTTAATTTTAAAATATTTAAAAAAAAAAATTATTACCATTTTAAATATTTTTAAGTAGGTTGTTTTAGCAAAATAAAAATACAAGGCAAAAAGTAATTGTAGTCAAACCACATTTTTATTTTCAAATATATTTCTTAGTATCTCATAACGTTGACTAAATAATACAAGAAGTGCCTGCAAACGGTGTAAACTAAAAGTTTCAATACCGACCGCGTCCCGCGGCCCCTTTGCTGCAATGATTTCTGCTACTAGTCGGCGCTGCAGTGTCGCTTTGGCTATTTTACAGTTCTTTCAATTTGGGGGTGTACGGGTCACGCCTCTCAAGCCCTATTTCTGGCGAAACATCACCTTAGATGAATTTTAGTTTTAACGGTTTTTGGCAAGAGAGACGAAGAATCGAAGCAAAAGTGAGGAGGCGTGTCCCTGCCGCAACTGACTCAAAAAGTCTAGGAAGGTTTCAGGGAGCGCACTCTGCCGGGGCCTTTGAAAGCTACGGGCTTGCCACTATATCCCCACCCTAGTGTATACGTCACGATAGTGGCCTAGTGGCCTAGATTCAGCGCTGTTCACTTCCGCGTTTAAATGTAAAATATCAACGCCGCGAGCTTTTTCTCAAAACCCTGCCGAACCAAACCGAACGGTAAGGAGGTTAGGCCCTATTGGGGTTAGCAGGAGGGTTAGTGTAAAAACACAAAACGTACTTTGGTTTTAGCGTACTTGGCTTTTTGTCGTACGCGTCCAATTGTCGC
>JARJEB010031161.1:0-17912 GCA_030264535.1 Liometoxenus newtonarum
ATTTTACAGTTTCCTACTTTTCCTTGAATTTATAGTTTCCTAATTTTGAATAGCATTTGAGTACCTAGCTAGCTATTACATTTGAAAATTTCATTATTGGCCACCAGAGGGCGCTGCAATACTAGTTCGAAAACTACCACTTGGGGCGCCACAAGTCGCAATGAACGCCATAATATGATAACGTTTAGAGCTAATAATTTAAATTTATTTAATTCTAGATTTCAGTCAGAACAATATCTAATACAGAATCAAAACTGGTACTTGGTACATAATTAAATATTAGAATAATAAAGAAAATCACACACGGAAACTTGTAGATAAACATATTTGCACTTTTTGTCGATGAATCTCAAAAAATACTTCTTCCAAACTTTTAACAATTTCGGATCAAATATCTTACACGCAAATACAATCCATCAATATTTACACACACACACACACACACACACACACCTGACACTGTTGACACAATTTAGTAGATTCCTGTTATACCACCGGAAACAATTAGACATTTAATACGTGTTTTAAGGTATATAAATAATAGATAAATAAATAAAAAGGTGGTTTCGTAGTCACAGGGTTGTTTGCTTTGTCCCTTCGTTGCTTGCCTTTTTGAGCTATTTTATCGCAAGAAACACCACTCGACCACTTGATTTGAATTTATTGATTTCTAAACTAAGCCTAACTTAAATTAATCACACACTAACGTCGTCCTTGTTGCTCCATAATTTAGTAGATGACACGCTCGATAGCTGCTTGCCTCGAAATTTCCCAGCGAGACAGTATATTGAAAAGAGTGCCGTAATGGCCCCAAGTACCGACCCGGCCAGCACGTCCCACCAATGATGTCGGTGATCCGTGATGCGAGTTATCCCACATGTCAATCCCCACAACATGGTGAAACTTATGAGGAGCGGTTTCAACACCGAACCCAACGAATGTACGTTGAAGCGATAGTAGATGTACAACTAATGAAAAAAAAAATGTTTGGTTAGATCTCATGCCTACTAGTCTACTTAATATTATAATTTTCAGATGGCGTTTTAAAAAATTTACAGAAATCTGCATAGTAAATAATTACAGAAATCTATACTTTCGCTATAAGATAAAAATGTGTAGATTTCTGTAATTTTGTTGTTGTTGCTAAATTAGAGGTTTCAATACTTACAGCACAATAAACTGATGTAAATACTGATACTGAAGCATGTCCACTGGGAAACGATCGAGATGAATCGACGATGAACATATGACTGTACTGGGTGTTTGTGCATCGATACTGCTCGACCAAGTCACCATCCAGACAGGTTTCCGCCGCATCAGGGCTGCATGTGTCCAAAAAATGCGGACGCGGCTCGCCGAAAATTGTTTTGAGCACAGCGGTGATCAACAGATTGACGACAAACATCCCGATGATGAAGTACTTGAGCCAGCGGCAAGTCATCGAAATTATTTGCCGCCACTCGTTACCGTTGCGGATGTACTCTACTGCGAGGAATATTGTCAAGGGTAGGAAAATAGTAACAACTCCAAGAATAGACATCGATATCGTATCGCCACGGTATTTGAAGGAGATTTTTCGCTCTTTGCAGAAGAAGGACTGTCTCACAAGAGGAGGGAAATAACCGGATTCTACTAACGCTATTGCTCCAATTACTGAAATGAAGAATTACACATAAAAAAATTACAACACAAATCTGCACTCAAAGTTTGACAGTTTATGTTGACAGTTATTTTATCAACAAATTAAAGAAAATCCACAAAAAAATTTCCTATAATTGCTGTCAAATAATTATTTTTCGGTTATTTATATTTGCAACGAGCACGTGTCGATTCCTGTAGAGCCGGCTTCAGCTGCGTTGTGCAAGCTGCAAGTTAATTCATCAATTAACATCAATTACAACTGGTTAATGGATTTAATTAGTTTTGTAGTTTTAAAAGTTTATAAGTACAATGGTAATTAACTTTCATTCATCTAATCATTGTGAAACTACCATTAAAACTTCTTTCTCTATTATATGCCCTCTTGATGTGTTTCTTTCGTTTTTTTACTATTTTAATTTTATTTTATATTTGTTCTTCTTCGCGTTTTTATTTTTTTAAATTAAATGTTGACAGGTCTCGTTTGGTTTAGATTTTTTTGCCGTGTCGGCCATATTGTGTGGAGGTTGGAATTTGCGCGAAAATTATATAGGGTGTGTATAAATTCGTGGAAAAGCTTCTGGTAGTGTTCTTCTTTGGACAATTCCGAAGCGAAAATCTTTATACGAAAATGTTGGATTGGCCTTCGTGAGCCTTCAGGAGCGATTAAAAGAAACGGTAGATATTGCAACGTTGCAGTGGAAGTGTATCACTTGTACTTCCCCTACACAATAAACTTCCTCATTAAGGATGATCAATCAAAACAATAAATGTCAAAAACTTAAATCGCGAATAAATGAAAAGCTGATTAAGTAGATGCCAAATCGTTTTCTCTTAAGAAATTCGATTTTAGAAATGTTAAAAAATGGCTTTTCTTAAAGTAAGCCATATACTTGGACGTATTCGAAACTTCATAGATGTCATGGCTTTTTTAAATAAAAGTATTGTGTGCAATAACTTTAGAGGAAATAACGAATTTCCTCGCCGAAATTCGCAACTTCAATGACCTCTTGCGTCCAACGGAAGGCAAATCCAAGATTTTTTTATTAAGATTTTCTCTTCAGAATTCTCCAAAGAAGAACACTACCAGAAGCTTTTTCACGAATTCATACACACCCTGTATATACATAAATATAAATGTTGAAGGCAGAAATCGTCCGAGTTAGCAAGTTAATTGATTAGTTTTTATCCATCCCACTTCCTTGTTTTGAGAATTTTTTTTAGTGACTACCTTCGAATCGACCAATATGTTTGACACAATATTTAGCACCGTAGACATCATCGCATGACACCGGCTCCAGGTCAGTGTCGCTTGGCAGCCATTCGTTACATTGAAATGGATTCGTCGAGTTCGTTCCAACGCATCGATAACAATTGATTGCAGCGGCTAATAATTAGGGCAAAAATAATCAAACTAATGATCCATACATTTCTCAATTCAACAGCTTTGCAACTTTAACTAACATATACTTAATGTTGTACTTGTTTGTAAATCTTTTCGTCTTTTTTTTTATAAACTCAACAAAAGACGTAGCGCTTATCATCTTTCTTTTCCAATAACTAAACTCGTAAATTGTTAAGTGATACGAAACAAGAAGAGCCTTTTTAAGTTTTCTTATGATATTTTTTTTATTTGCTTTGGCATTGCACCAAAATGCAGATAAAAGTATACTTTCAGTATGCTTACGTTCGCAATTTCAATTTTAATCATTATCATAAGCATGTTTCTTAGCAAATAGTATACTGAGTGTAGACATAATAAGTTAAGACAGAGCACTGGCAGCTTCGTTATTTTCAGTCAGGACGGAAAGAGATGGACTGTTTATTTTCCCCTGACGCTGATTATCAAGCGGTGAAACGTGAAACTAAAGAAAGGAGGCACGCCGAAATATGTTTCTATTTTTACCGCTTTGCCATCAGCGCCAGGGGAACGTCTTCTTTGTCTCTCCCAAATTCTGGATAACATATGAAGCATGCTCTGTCTAGTCTATGGTACATACAAGTAATTTTGCCGAATTTACTTCATTATACAAATTTATGTTTCCAAAGACTAGACTAGTACATAAAATGGGGCGATGCTCACAACGCCGAAAGTACCTGGACCTGTCAAGATTGTATGCCTTGGGTTTACAACACAAGATTATTATGTTATTGTGAGAACCGAGGCCGAAACCGACCAGAGGCACGCTTCTAAAAAGCCCGTATTGGCAGATATTTTTAGAATGAAACTTGTTTTCTTAAATCCAAGTTATTCCTTTAATTTTCAAATATATCCATTTTATTAGTGCTTCAGACAATTGCATGCAATATTACACACACTAATATAAGGTAAAAATATATATCAATTGATGCATTTTGTGGTTTATGGTACTTGAGAAAATCATGTTTCCATTGTATATGAACTTCAATGGTTGTTATAAATCATTGGAGGGTCAGGTACTTTTTCGGCCTTCTGAAACACACCCCTAACTAACCTATGTCGAAAGTGTGCCATTTCATCGCGGTAGTAAGAAAACAAATTTCTCCTCACCTGGTAGTTCCAGAAAATTGGAAGTTCTCCTCTGTCGTCCTCTCGCAGTATTTTGAAAGTTGAGTGGTCCGATGTCCTCATTGGAGACATTAGACATGTTGGAAGCGACAGAGTCACGCGACCCTCTCCGCGATGCCAAGTAGGCCAAACCACCCTTAACAGATCCTTTACGCCTCGGCGAGCTTGGCCGACTTAACGATGTCATCGTCGTGTTGGCTGGCTCGTCGGTCAAGTCGGTAAGATCGCTAGTTGACTTTCGACAAATCTCAAAGGGTTTCTGTTTCTTGTTCTGTTTTTTGTATTCGTTTATGGATTTACTCGAAGAGTAACGTTCATCGTAACCTGGATTTGTACGTATATTACATTTGGGCTTCGTTTTGCTGCTGCTGCTGCTGCTGGTGGTGGTGGTGGTGCTTTCTTTCAGCGAATGCGAGTGCTTAGCATTACGTCGCTCCATATTGTAACGATAAGCGACACACGTGGAGAACTCCACCGTCGAGCTACTCGGTTGCGAATCCGAATCCAACGAATTGCATACTTTATATTCGATATCTTGGTAATCGCCGTTCGGGTGCTTTTTCGTCGAAGCGTATTCCAAACTGGATTTCGTCGAATTTGACGAATCCGTCTTTGTCGATTGATATTGTTGACGAGTGTGGTAAGCTTTACTCGAACTGATCGTTGTCGTTGTAGTTGTAGTACTACCTGCACCTGCACTACAACTAAGCTTCGCTTTAGGTGGCGATTGCAAATTGAAATTGAAATAATTTCCAGTTCCACTCGATGTTGGTGATTCACTTGAATCGTACTGATGGACACTGCGTGGGGAACGTGGTGATTTCGGCGTTAAAATCGGCGACTTTTGTGCAACATAATCCATGTTCGAGGATGGAAAGTTGAAAACGCGATGATCCGACGAATGTCCACTGGGAGATTTATTCTCGCCGCAGCCGCCGCTTTGCGTGGATGGACTTCGCGAAAATGATTGGTTTTGCGGCGAGACTACAGTTCCATGCACAGGTGATCTCGGTGATGTTTTCTGATAACATGATGGCGATAATGGTGACTTATTATAATAGACTTGGTTCTGATCCGGTGGATCGACTGTACACTGATAATTTGGACTTCGTGGTGGCAATGGACTCGGCAGCGATGAATACGATGCATTTGCCGCTGAAGTTGTGTAGCGACGTGATCGCAACGATCCGTTTCGCGAAAAACTTCCCGTCGACTTATTGACTTTCATATTCTATCAAAAAAAAAAAGAAAAAACACTTGAAATAAATACACGAAATACAATAAAATTGATATAAAAGAGTAAATAAAGTTTCGGATGATTAAAAGTTTAGCGTAACGTGGAAAGCTTACCAAACGGATCGTTCCGCGGATAATGGGAAAACGTACCGCACGTCACAGCAACTGGCACATCAATGATAATCCTTGCTTATAGGCTTTTCAGTTTTCGTTCGTTTCGACTGCGGCTCTTCAGTTCGCAGACGAGGAAGGAACACGAGGACGAATCGAGCTCCAAACTGAGAAACGAACGACGGCGGCGCAACGCAGAAGCACCACTAGTATACTCACTGACAAGGACGACAACTACCCCGGAAAATCGTATGCTGCTGACTGGACGCGCACAAACTCGCACTTGTTGTTTGTAGCTGAGTGGAAACCCGGGAAAGCTTTGCTCAATACGAATACGAATATTATTAAAACGCACATGCAAATTTCAACATATAGTCAATAGAGTAAAACCTACTAAAACTATCTCACATACCATACCTACCTACCTACACAGATAAACAACAGATGTACAAAACATGAAAACTGTTTATATTTTTCTTTGCAAACTAATAATAATCATCAACTATTAATAGTTTTGTTATTGTAATTTTCATATATATATTTATAAACAAAATGGTTGGTTATATGTTACTAAAACGAATTAGATCGAATATAAACGAGCTTTTCCTGATGGGCCTCAGGCTCAGAGTGACTTTCGAAAGAACATTCACGAGCCGCGCAAACTCTGTTCATAATTTGGCAACAGGTAGCAAGCACTACTACAAATTCCAGGATATAACATTTTACATTATGCTTTGCGTTGTTATACCTATGTGTTCGGTATGTGTAGCATGGAAAATATTGCACACGTTACCGACCATCGAACATTAAACAAATATACATAGGCGTGCGCAAGAAATTTTATTAGGGGCTTGCTCAAAACTCAAAATGTAACAGATATTCAATTTTTCCGCCTCTACTCTTGCGCCATCTACAACATCCTAACAGGGCAGAGTCAGCTGATTTGCCATTGCGTCAAAAATAAAGAATTAAGACTTAAATCTTAAAACATTAGGGTGTGCCAGTGCACACCCAACACACCCTGTGCGCACGCCTATGCAAATATATTTGTTTAATACTTACTGCCTTGCGAAGCTGGAACTGCAACTTGTGCTTGTGCCCAGGGCCGTATCATCCATTAGACCGAGTAGGCACTGTGCCTAGAGCCTACGAAAATTTGGAGGGCCTACGAAGACTGATGACATGAAAATTTGAGACTTGACTTTTTTTTTGTCACCGCGTTTCTCGGATTTGGCGAGCTTTTTTTGGTCACCAACAATAAAAATTTCAAAATTTCAGTTAAGTGCCTAGGGCCTACGATAGACATGATCCGGCCCTGCATGTGCCCCTTCAGCTTGTACAATGATGTTTGATGTCCGGTGTTCAACCGAACCTGTGCGCTTACGCAATATCACATTTTAAAACTAAAGAACAACATTTTTTGCCTTTCAGTCGGCTTAAATCCGTACCGGTATTGTTCCCACGATTTTATATGCTCTAAGGGTTTGTTCCAACAAAGTAGCAAACTAGTTCGGAACTGTCCGACGCATGACCAGTTTTTAAAAAACGTTGCTTTTTTAAAACTGCTCATGCGTCGTACAGTTCGAAACTAGTTTGGTGCATTGTTGGAACAAGCCCTATACCATTTGATTTGAATGTATACCATTTTATGAATGAAACTCAAGCTATAAAAAGAGATCAAGTTATCGATTTTTGTGACACTCTGAGCAAATGTACAGATGTTAATCCAGAGAGTTTTTAATATGTAATAGAATGGCTATTTATCGTCATATGGCTATTTTGTCGTCGCCATGTTGTTGACCAATATAGGTAGTAGGTACATGTGTTTAATATGCCAGCGCCCTCTTCATATTAAATATACATTACAACTGACAAGAATGTGATTAATATGGCTGCACCAATAGTTAATTCATAAGATATCCGCACGGAGCGTTAGTGTCTATGTAAAAATACATGGGAAAATTTTTGGTAATCTCTCTATTAGATATTAACCTCTCTGTATTAATAATGGATGAAATTTTGAGAACGTAATGTGCAAAATTGTATAATATCGATGGGTTTTCTCTTCATCAACATTCATCAGCATGCAAAGTATCACGACGCGGGTACACCTACTCATGCAAACTGAAACATGAAATTATATTTGGGGTTTCGCCCTTTTATTTGAAATATTGAAATATATTAATCAAATGTGGAGATTTTCTTTTTCTTATTATCATCATCATCATCACAAAACTCTTAAACGAATGACTATGATACAACACAGAGTGATTCATCAAAACTGAAGAGCAATCCCTCAAATTTTCTCCCTTAATTAATACCTTAGAGTAGTATAGCTATACGGGTTCTGGCGCAATTTCCCATGTATTTTTAAATGGGGGTCAAATCGGACGTTTTTTGATACAAAATTATTTTTTCATATCGTTATGTCAATGTAACTCTCACATATCCAAAAGGTCATTAAATATATGTATCCTCAATATATCCTCAATGTATCCTCAATATATCCTCAATGTATCTTCAATATATCCTCAATGTATCTTCAATATATTCTCAATGTATCCTCAATATATCCTCAATGTATCCTCAATATATCCTCAATGTATCCTCAATATATCCTGAATGTATCCTCAATGTATCCTCAATGTATCCTCAATGTATCCACAATTACCCACAATTAGTAGCATATAAATAATTTTGTATCAAAAAACGCCCGATTTGACCCCCATTTAAAAATACATGGGAAATTGCGCCAGAACCCGTATAGCTATACTACTCCTTAGTCACAACATCTCTATGACTAAACAGACAAACGACGGCGATGGAGACGGGAACGATTAATTTCGAGCACACCTGGATTCTCTCTCACCACCACTAGGAAAATCTGGCACCTCACCGAACAAGATTTAAGAGTGTATATTACGTTCAATGAACAGATTCAGTAACAAAGAGGAAGAGTAGTAACACTTGTTGTAGTTTGACAGTTACCCGTCAAACAGGCAAATATGGAGCTCATTTGTGGGCGGAGCTTGTACTAAATTTAACATTTACCTGCAGTTTTCGCAAACTTTAATACGATAAACATTAACATAAATTAGTTATTATTTCATTTGTGTAATTGTTTGCACCCTGTTGGTTGTTTGTGTTTCTCCGAAACTGTTCAAGAGCGATTAAATAAACAAAAGATAACAGAGTTATTTTTGCAAACATGTAAACACAATTACAACGTTTACATGTCGTATTCAGATCGAACTGAGTACGGATCGAAGTTTTCAATCCGGCCATGTAAACAGGTAGAAAACCGAACTCAGTTCGAATCTAAACACGCTCCTTCACTAGGATCGAATCGAGGCATGCGTTAACGCTAACGGCTAACCTCAAAACCTCTGTTTCTATCGGTTGATGTGCACATATATTACACATATCGGTTTCGCGGTTTTCACTAAAATGACTACTTCCTTGAACTCAAAGAAAAACAGCAACTTTTGGAGCACAGAAGAAAGTTACCGAAACGTCATCAGCGGATGCTACTGCGCATGTCGTATCGAAAAGTATTAAAATCGAATTCAGTCAAAGCCATGTAAACAGGCGTTGTATGGATTTAGAATTTAAAACCGGATCGTATTCAGTTCGATCTGAATATGACACGTAAACGTGGTGAATGAAAGCAGCAGAACAAAAATTAAAATACGGGAAAGTTTGAGAAGCGCTGAACGGTTGAACGAGTATTAGACTAAAATGCAAATAAACAATGCAGCTAAATACGGATTATGAATAAACTTAAGCAAACAAAGCCGTGCAGGTTTAGTTTTTACACTTAAATATTACCTATTGTTGTATTGTTGTTGAATGTCATCACAGAAAATGCACAGAAATAAAAATAATTAAATTGAATAATGAAAACGAACTAATGACGCGAATCACACGTCGTTTATTTTCAATTATTTTTTCGTTGCACATAAATATGCATAGCGGTAGTGAATGAATAGCAGACGACACGCAATTGGAAAGAAATTATGTCGTCATGGAAACACACATTTGAATATGCGGTGTCATTCGAATGAAAATATCCAGAAATAAACAAACTATACCCAAAAAAAATATTTCAATTTTGCTAAATACTAAAAGCGTCATTTTTTGATTTTATTTTATAGCTTTCCTTATTATTGTTAAAATAACCTAATAAAATTAAACCATTTTACACATAAAGCCGGATTTACACTTGCTTTCACTTTGATGGCCATAAATCTGTGGACTGCAAGAAAATAAAAAAAAAAATTAACAATCAATAGTTTTTATTTATTGTCTTAATTTACTTTTGAAATAAAACAAAACAATTTATATTTAAATATGTCTGAATTGTGAACATATTTTTTTTTATAATAGTTATTTTTAGGTAGATATATATATATATTTTTTATTTCTTTAATTACTATTATTATTATTATTATTATTATTATAGCAATAACAAAAACATATGTTTTGATTTTCTTTCATCTATTTCCTTTTGTTATGTTTCGTTGTATTTGTTTTTGAAAAATTCAAACAATTTGAGTTTTTTTTTATAAATCACATATATTCACTTATCAACGGATAAGATTCTATTCTTTCTTCACTTTTCGCTAAATTTCACAATTATATCATTTCTTATTGTAAAATCATTTAACAGAGTGATCGAAAATGAATAAAGTCTACTTTACTGTACATGTTCTTAAGTAAAGTGTTAAATAGACAATTTTTAAATTGGGACAGCCAAGAAAGTAGATATCTTCATTTCTAATCATTCTGTACGTTTTTCTAACCTATAACATTATAACGTAACACTTACCAGCTATTACAATTAAATATATCGTCATTACATTACTTTTAATTAAATTTAAAATTGTCATTTATTAACTGGATCGATTCATCAATTAATTGAATCGTAACAAGTAATTTTTGTCATTTCATTTCAATGTCACATTCGTTATTTGTTAATTTGAGGATTTAAATTCAATTTTGAATTTGTTTTTTTGTCATTCATTTAATTTAATAGCAAATAGAAAATAATAAAATATGACTATAAAGTTTTATACAGGGCGATGTCACAAATATCAAAGTTAAAAATGAAATCAGATATTTTTTACCCTGTTGTATTTCTAACAGTGATAACAAGCCGATTTGCAACGGGTGCAATCAGATTCCAGTCATAACCTTAAAATTTTAAATTATCTGACGAATCATATTGGCGAATAACACGCCATCCAACGATTGCTCCCCGGTGCATTGGGTGTATAAAAGTTTGCACCCGGTGCAAATGCTATCATCAGTGATTCTACAAATAATGTATTTCTCTGAACAATAATATATTGTATTGCACTTACAGATATATTAATTTATTTTGATAATAAATGTATTATCTTTTGTTTTTACATCTACAACTACGACTTATTTTTATTTATAAAGTTAAATATAAAATTTTGAGCGTTTTTCTTGTCATCTTTCTTCATTTACGATTCACTATTTTCATAAATATTAATATTATGTTTTGCATGCCAGCCAAAATATTGAAACACAGTTTCGTCTGATTGGACATAATTAACATAAAAAGTTTCAATTATAGAGAGGGCATCAGTTTTCATAATTTTTCTATTCTTATAACAATAATTAATAATTAATTAATTGCATGTAATAGTCGACAAGTTCTTTCGTTTTCTTGCATTCACGATTCATTCATATATCTTGCTTCGATTGCAAGAACACTAGTAACGACAGGAAAAGTTAACTTCTCCGACGGGACTCGAACCCTCAACATTCCGTCTATGGGCAGATAGGCTGATCGTTGCGGGTTAGAATCCCGTCGGACATGTTACCTTTTCCTATGAAGTAATATAAACCAAATAATCGTTGTCAAAAATGTAATTATTTGTTTTCATTTTTATATAAGTGATAAGAAACTAATGACTATTTTTCGTTGTTATATTTACTACAAATATATTTATTTATTAATATATTAATTAATTTTTACTTTTATATGTATAGGAATTTTTTATTCTAATTAATTGCAGATATTATATTTTTATATAGATATTATTTATAATCACATGATATATGCATGCTAGCGAGGATTATTAAAGACTTTATAGACTTACAATCAACTTTTCGTTAGTTTTTCATAAGCAAATCAAAACTAGTATCTGAAAGATGTGATGAAATATTTATTAAATCACATTAAGTATTCATTATGATGAAATAAAGCACTTGATTATTTCTGATATGATGCTGAACGCAAGCCACTGTACTTTATTGCATCACGATATACAATACTTTACAGGTATTTAGAAGTTAACATTATTTACTCGGAAATAATTCAAGAAAAACGATTTTATTTTTCAAATTTTGATCATAAAGAAAACGTTCCATCCAAAACGAGAAAAACAATTTAGAAACAAATCAGTGATTGCCATTTTGAAGTAAGCGACACATGACGACAACATTATAACCTCGACGAAGCTCTAACAGGATTTGATTATTTTCACGAATTTTAATGTCACAATAAATTTTCATGAATAATGTCAAAATTAAATACCGGTTGAGTATAAAATTTTACAGTTAACGGAAGACAATAGCAATTTATATGTTGCATTGTTACTTTATTTTAATATTCATTTATTATTTTAATAGTTAATTTTATTATCAGTATTGTCTTTCTTTTTCAATCATTATTTTATTACTAATAATGGAATCACTTTTTTTTTATGTAAATAGATATATAAAATATTCTACAGAATTTAGGAATTCTCTTTTCAATATGAACCTACTTATTCAATAATAGATATAATTATATAAAATTTATAATAGTAGTGTTAACAGTTATAAAATATGTTTTGCTTTTCGTTGCGTATTAATATAAGTATAATATCTAACTTTTGATAATCACACGTTTCTATATATTGACTTGATACAAAGTGATCTAAAATTATTGCGACCAGTCAATCATTTTATATCACCCTGTATATGATACATTCTTAAATGTAGAAAAGCTTGAAACTTTTTAAGTTTTGCGCATACTTTTTTCTAAATATTAATTATATAATGACTATATATTTATTTATTTTACAGTAGTTGATTTTCCTATTTAGTATAATTTTGATATGAAAATAATTGGAAAATTATTTGCAAATATTTTTGCAAATTGCTAATTTAACTAAATAAATTAAACAAACTAAATAATTAGTTCGACGTATTGATTACCGAAGTTCGGTCGAGGCTTTTCATGTACGGGACGTTGCATAGGATCCGTTATGATGCGGGCTTCGAGCGGTTGCATTTGCGTAGGTATTGGTTGCATTGGAATACAATCAGGTGGAATCTGTATACGTAACATAAAAGAAATAAATAAATAAAAATTTAATATAAAACAAAAGGATCCCTTCCGAACCGCACAACTTTCCGATCGGATATATACTATACGATTTCGTAGAACTGTACGGTGCGAATTTAACGCACCGATTTATTTTATATGTAAATCCGGAATGGCCACTATTTAAATATAGCCAGTTTCGTCATAACTATATGTGAAAAGATAAAAAATAATACAAATTGATGAACCACCCTGTATACTGCATATTTAAAAACCCTGTATATTGGATATTCATTTATTAAGTTTTATAACTAAATTTCATCTGCTTCAAGCGGTGTAGGTATATGCGTTTGTTTCGCTTAGACTGTGAACATGCGTTCGTTTGCACTTAGACTGTGACTCATTCCAAACTTTGATAATTAATATCTGAAAAACTATGCATCCTACGAAAAAACGTTATAGGTATTAAAATGTAGAGAATTGAAAGCTCTACAAGAATATATTTTTTGTCTTTGCCCACATGCAATATTTAGCCAATGACATTCAAGTAAAATGCTTTTCTTAATCCACCGATTATTCCCAATTTCGAACCAGGTCGTCCCATTGCGCCACTGAACCCGCATACCAAGTTTGATTTCGACAAGTTGCTCGGTTCGGCTGGAATTTAATTCAAAACGACACGCACACACATTTAACACTTTAGGAATTAATATCTTAGAAACAATAGATCCTATGAAAAGATGTTATAGGATTTGAAATGTAAAGAATTGAAAGTGCTACAAGAGTATATTTTTTGTTTTAGCCTAGATGCAATATTTTGCCAGTTATATGGAAATTAATGTTTTGACATTCAAGTAAAGTGACCTTCTTTACCGACCGATTTTCGAACCACGTCTGATAGCAACTGATCGTATACTGAATCTGTTGTTGCTTGGTTCAGCTGGAATTTTCCACAGAAACAGCCAGAAACCACGGAAGTGAATTTCGTGGAGATCAGTCATCGATTTTTTGAGTGAATCCGATACTTTCCTATAACTACCTTTGGTATAGTATCGGAAAGTAAAAAAGAAGCAAATTTTCTAAAATTCCTGTAAAACTTTCCCTTGATAATAAATTCGCTGGTTTCCTAATATTGTTTGAAATATAATTATGCGAAAAGACGTTTTTAAGTTTAGCGTTTAGGTAATAAATTGCAAACTTAAAATAAGAACAAAAACAATATAAAGAACAGGAAGAAGATGAAAGAGTTAAAAATGAGTTGAGTTTTGTGTTTGACAAATTGAAGTCTTTAAATTTCAAGTTTCCAAATAAATAATTAAATATTAAAGGATTAAGTATTAACCACAAAGATTGTTTTGATCCCAAGCAAATTTATTTCATTGGAAAATTGCTAATACGTTATTAAAATTAACGAATAATGCGGTATTTTCAAAATGTTTCGTTTCAACTTTCTTTCTTTCCACTTTATTAAGTAAACAATTAATCTCTCAAATTTCATTCCTTTTTCCACTCCACGATATTTTGTTTATATGAAGGTAAAAACTAAAATCGATTCAATGTTTTATTAAACCAGACGTTTGGAAAAAAAGTAAAAGGAAAAGCAAAAGCAATAAGTAACCGAATTGACGGGCGAATGTACTACTATAGCAAACAGGGTAAGTATTCAAGGTACGAAACAACTCCCTCGACATTCATTAATCCCTCAATAATAAAGCGGTCTCGGTATATCCGCCACGCTGGTTTAGGTTTAAGCCGCTCGCTAAAGACGAATTCGGTATTATTTAATGGCGTGTAGGTTTATATCATCATCCAAACTCGCACCCGCCTTACCGCCTTCCACACCTTGACGGGCGTCTCGCGTTTTCGGTTTTACAAGGTTTCTGCTCTGTATTTGTAAATAATCGTTTTAGATTTCTTGTCAAAAACATGTTAGTAACAGTAACAAGTTGAAATTACTTGATAAGTGTGGTTATGTTCGAATTTTTGACATCACAATGACGTTTTCCTCATTATCGATGACTGCTCGTCGTGGGCAGTGTTGCCAACTCGTGGAAAATTTCCATTTTTTGATGAATTTTCGGGAAAAGGGGAATTTTTTTGAGTATTACCGTTTTTCATAAAAATTCATAATCCACGTTTCCGACTTTTCAGTTTTGGACTTAGTCGGAATGGCAACTTAGAAGTGAATTATTGGTTGCCTATAGTAGACTTTGCTTACTAGAAACGAATATTTTTTGTCTAAAATGGTAATTTTTAAAGCCAGACTTGGAAAATTTTATAAAATTGGGTTGGCAACACTGGTCGTGGGTAAATTAATAAAAATCATATACGTACACGTACCAATTGCTGTTGCTGTTGTTGTTGTGGTGGTGCGGGCATTGCACCGGGTGGAGGAGGCATTGTCGGCGCATAATAATTGGTCGGCGAAACGGGCGGACTAGGATAAGGCCAGTAGAATATCTGTGGTGGTGGATAATATTGTCGTGCGCCCATGGGTGGCCCTGCCAGTTGCACAGGTGCGTATCCTGGGAAATTCGCACCAGGATGATAAGCTGTCGGAATTATATTTCCCATATTTCCACCTGTTTTCAATCGGAAATCAAAATATACAATTAAATTGGTATACAAAAATAAAAAAACAGAACAACAAAATCAAAAATGTGTGTTTTGTCAACAAAAACAATTAAATTTGTCTTTATACTGGATGTTTCAGTTAATCACAATAAGTGCTGAAATAACCAGAATATTTTCGTGGAGAATTAATTTCACAAAAACGTGTTTAGTTAAGTTTATATAAAGTGTATAAGAACCTAAAACCTAAGATCATGCAAATTGTTTTTGGTTTATTTGAGATGTAATTGCAACTAATGAGAGATGGTATATGCTTACCAAAGTGTGTATTATGTATGAATGTATAGATGCATATTATATTTGCCTACATCCTTATACCGTACACCAAAAAAAAAAAAGAGTAAAAATTCACGCGCCCGTCCGATTACCCGTCACAAAAATAAATATAAAACATCAAAAACGTAATCAAAACCCATAACAGTGGCATCACTTATATAAATATAAATATTATTTGCTAAAAAGTAAAATTAAGATAAAAGCCATTGATTGATAACAGAAAATCCAACAACACAAAAGATCATATAAAAAAACACAATAAATTTAACGTCGGCATTTTTACATGTGAAGTTACTCTACTCTTAAGGTGCCCATACACGTACCGAAAATCCTCTGAGAAAAACTGTGCAGTCCCAGCTTTTGGAAATGTGTGGAAATGTCTCATCCGGCCACCTGAACAGTCCACACACGTTCCGGAAAATTCCGAAAGCCAGGACTGAACAGTTTTTTCGTGTATGGGCTCGTTAAGTGTATTGAAGTATATTTTCGCCGACGACAAAGTTATGCGCTTATATATGATGGATATTTTCTAGTGTAAGGTACAATGTGGATGGAAAGAGAATGTGTTATTCTAAATTGTAAAAATGCATAATAAGTATAAATAGACTCACCACAAATGTAGCAGAAATATATTTTTTACCGAATATTTTTTTTTATATCCACCGCTTGCATTACACAACGGTATCAAACACCACGAACTTGTCCCGTCCAATGTCCCGGCCAACCAACAAAACTAGCCCACATACTTTCCCAGCAAAGCTTATTAAGTTCGTTTATATACAAATAATGCGCAAAGTATAAAGAAATTAAGGTAGCAGAACTGAACAGCGCCACCTGTCGTAGTATTAGAAACGCGAATAAATGAAAAGCAAAACAGCCATTTGCACAAAAGAACTTAATAAGCTTTGGGGATTTGCGAAAGAATATCTAACATTAATCCCAAAAAGCATTAATGTGACATAAACATTTATTATTAATTAAGTGTAAATAAAAAATATTATTAGAACATAATTCAATGAAAAAAAAAATAATTATATAAGTAATAAAGAGCTGCCTCGATGCTGATGCGGCATATTTATGTAAAACTGAGTGTCATTTATACATAAAATCAATAAAACAAGTGCTCTTTCTAACTTTCGCTAGATTTTGTTTGAGTATGTTCATGGAATAATATGCACAATTATCATGCAAACCGCAACAAATCCATCTCAGTTCCAGTTCCCCCCATCAATAAAATAACTATTTGTGAACATATATAATAAGAGATAACAATACGCACACAGATAATAATATAATATGATGTTAGTCAGTGAAGGAAAAAAATGAGCTTAAAGCTTTCCGGGGAACGGGGGAAGTATACAGTGCGATTATTTTATCGTCGAACATAGCATGTGCATATATGCATATGTGTTCCTATGTACGATGGTAAAATAAACGAGTCAAACTCATGGCAGCTGAGAGTTGTATTGCTAACGACACAGTGGGCAGTGCCGATGCACGATCAAAGTAATTTGTATGATTATGCCATTACTGTCAGTTGTCAATTTTGTTCCTTGTCATAATTTGAATTGATTGTTTACAAATTCTTCATCAATCATGTACGCAACCGAAGAAAAGGTAGAAATAATAGAAATGTACGCACGAAATTATAGTCTGCGGACTGTTCGCAATTTATTTTCCATAAAATATATCCTGTAAGCCCGTCATAATTCGAATTGATTGTTTACAAGTTCTTCATCAATCATGTACGCAACCGAAGAAAAGGTAGAAATAATAAAAATGTACGCACGAAATAATAGTCTGCGGACTGTTCGCGATTTATTTTCCATAAAATATATCCTGTAAGCCCGTCATAATTTGAATTGATTGTTTACAAATTCTTCATCAATCATGTACGCAACGGAAGAAAAGGTAGAAATAATAAAAATGTACGCACGAAATAATAGTCTGCGGACTGTTCGCGATTTATTTTCCATAAAATATATCCTGCAAGCCCGTCATAATTTGAATTGATTGTTTACAAATTCTTCATCAATCATGTACGCAACCGAAGAAAAGGTAGAAATAATAAAAATGTACGCACGAAATAATAGTCTGCGGACTGTTCGCGATTTATTTTCCATAAAATAT
>JARJEB010031162.1:0-13268 GCA_030264535.1 Liometoxenus newtonarum
TATATTCCCTTTTCCACCTTTTTATGTGGATACGAGAAGCGGGGTGTGATGCTGTGGACAGAAAGAGATAGAATGTACGTTGAACGGTGACACCGTTATGTAAGTCCAAACCTAATACAGAGTGATGCGATAAATTAGAATATTATTTATTCCAATAAAAAACATGATTTTAAAAAATAAAATAAAAAATATTTATTCAATATTCAGTATTAAAACATTAAATTGTTTAATTAAAAAATACAGAGTGATGCGATAAATTAGAATAATATTTATTCCAATAAAAATATGATTTAAAAAATAAAAAAATATTTATTCAATAATCAAGAATATGTACTATTAAATCTAAATTCATTATCGACTCTACTGTCCACTCGTTATTGTCTTTTTCGAATTTCAAACTTTCATCGTACATTTGTTGAAACTGGCTATTGCCCATATCAGTCAAATTCGTGGCATCTGATGCGTGCACCTCTTTGCTTTCGAAATTTGGAGTTGTGCAATATTCTGGAACGTCGTAATCAGCGAATCCAAAGTCGTCTTCCGGAGGTGGTTTGGAATACGCAGCACACAGCTCCAATCGAATAAACGCTCGACCCTCGTAATCAATGATTTTTCTTGGCAAATCAATACATTTGTTTTTGTTTTCTTCTAAGAACAGCTTGACGTCCTCGACGATGCATGTTCTGGTATATAAACAATAAGTTGTAACGTTTGGCGTCGAATACTTGGCAATACTGAAGTCCGGTGATTTTACGTAATTACTCATTTTTCAATTTGCTTTGAATAACGAGCTGGTGATATAAAGTGAACGATGAGTCTAGGTTAGGCTAACTCAGATAGTGGACTGAGCTAGGAACAAGGAACGTACCCAAATGCGCCTATGTCTTTATGGATGTGGTGGGGTTAACAGCATTTGCATGACTCAAATGTACACAAGGCTCTACTGAAAAAAAGGAAATATCGATTTTTTTTAACTTATATTTATTAGTAAAAAAACTAAATGTACATGTTATTGTTTTACATCTATCCAACTATTAACATAGTCATTAAAACCGAGCCACTTCAGGAATAACTTACTCCCCCTACGTTTTAAAACTTTTTCAATTAAATAAGCGTCATCGTATTTAGCTTTTTGCATTTCCTCTTCATAGAACGTGCCAGCAATAGGTTTCTGATTCAAATCTTCCAGTAAGTAGGTAGGCGGATTTGTAATTCGAATTTTCACTACTTTGAACAGTTCAGTTGACCAGTTGGGCATATAACCTTTTTCAAACAATGCCTTTTGTCTGCTAATTTGTACAACATCTGCAATGCAAAATTTTCCTCGACGAAATACTTTGATTTTTGAATACAGTTTTCAATCATTTAGATTCTTTTGAGGGTGTGACGTCACAGGGAGCCATTCCAATCGTTCGATGCTTGGTCTGATTATAGTTAGACGCAATATCATCGAGTATATTATACCAGACGTACGAACCTTGCAAACCGAATTGCTTATACATTCGTGTCTTTATTGTTCTTATTACATGTTCAACCATAGACGCTTTCATGATTGTGTGTGTAGAATAATGGTTAATATTATGATCATCCAGCAACTTTTTAACATTTTTGTTATAAAATTATTTTCCTAAA
This sequence comes from Liometoxenus newtonarum, assembly GCA_030264535.1. NCBI lineage: Eukaryota > Metazoa > Arthropoda > Insecta > Coleoptera > Staphylinidae > Liometoxenus > Liometoxenus newtonarum. The sequence goes on from JARJEB010031162.1 coordinate 1,633, forward strand.
TCGGTTTGGACATTTTTAGGTATTCGACCATTCTTGAAAATACCCTGTAACGCTGTACTTACAACTACACCTGTCTTGTCTTTCAGGGGTTGCATCCATAAGTATTTTGAGAAACAGTCGATTAAAACTAGAATATACCTGTTACCTCGGATCTCTTTACTATACAATTGAAATTCGGCCAGATCACATTGCCATAAATCGTCAATACCTTTCAAAACTGTGGTTCTTCGTTTATAATTACGTCTTTCTGTTTTATATATTTCTTTGACAATTTAATTTTTTATTTCTTTAACCATCATTTATTATTTTTCTAAGCACTTTTTCGCCAAGATACGTTGCCAGACCTTTTGTATAGCTGTGCGAATGTTTTCAACTTGTTCATCCAGAAAGGTGATTCTATTTTCAACCGTTTTTATTTGTTCAGTGAGATTTTGAACAGTATTTGTGATATTAATTTGCTGTTCTTGAGAGTAAGTGATTCTATTTTCAGCCGCTTTTATTTGCACAGTAAAACTATTAATAGCAATCTCGTTGTCAATTTGTGATCCGTTAACCTCCTTTTGCAGATTGGGTAAATCAATATCGGTTATTACTTGTATTTGTTCCGCCAATTGAGTAGTTGCACCGTCAACGTATTTTTACTTTCCGGCCACATACCGAAGGTATGTAGGTATAAGAAAGTAAGGTGATCATAAAAAAATTAAAGTCTTATTTGCCCTAATTCGTGGAGATCCGTTTACCCCAGGTCAAAAATCGGCTTTTTGGGCTGATGTGTGTATGGCTGTGTGTCTGTGTGTGTACAAAATTGCGGGCAAACCAAGCATAGTATTGGACTGAAATTTGGTATCTGGGCAGCTATTCCTCCCGATTGAACCTGGAGTAAAAAGAAACAAAATCGGCTGGTAAAGAAGACACCTTTACTCGTAGGCCAAAACGTCTAACTCGCTAAATATTGGTTGTAGCATAAAAGTATCTATATAATCTCCGAATTAGATTTCAATTTCTTGCAAGATTTGCCATTAACATTTCTTCTAGAGCTAATGGTTTGTGCTACCATTTCAACAATCCCATTACAATCACCAGCATAAGAATAGAATAGAACAATGCTACTAAGGCAACTTTCAATCACGCGGATACTTGAAATTGACAATATAAACTTCATAGGAAACTGACGTCAGACGTCAGCGAAATTAAAATAAATTGGTACGGGTTCGCACCGCACAACTTTCCGGCCATATCCACTACGATTTCGTAGAACTCGTGGACCATAAAAGTAATTTTGAATGGAAAGTGGAAATTTCCCAGAAGTATAGTAATATCAAAACGTAATCAATTTTATTTTCACTTTCCGATCAAAATTACTTTTATGGTCGACGAGTGCTACGAAATCGTAGTGGATATGGCCGGAAAGTTGTGCGGTGCGAACCCGTACCGATTTATTAAAGTTGGATCTAATAATTTGTTTCATTAGCTTTTCGTTTTAGGTACCCTTTCTATAAAGGCCCATGCTTTGCGTGCGACAATTGCGTTTTTGTGGTAAAAAGATTGTTAGCTCGTCTTTGTCCTGGTATAGTATTGCATTTAATAACATAACAACGATTCCGTCACCGGCAGCAATACAGCCAACTAACATCGGAAGACGTAGAATATTGGTGAACACTGACTGTACGTACATTCATAGAAATATAGAAACATAGAAACACGAGGAATAGGAATATTTTAGGACAAAAAAAAGAAGCAGAAGCTGTGCGTGCGTGCATTGGACGTGTGCGTGTCTCTCTCCACTGACACACGTCACATGGTCATAGTACTGGTTTGTTATTTTTGCTTTTATATAATACAAACACAAACAAATACTATAAATTTGTACAGGATCAAACAATAAAACCAATAAGTGAATTAAAATTTTTATATTTATGCAATTTTATTATAGCAGAGAAACTGTAGAACGCTCTGTATAAAAATTTTTACCGATAAACATTAATTCTGATAAAAAAAAGAACTAAAGGAGTCTCAAAGGATATAAAAAAATTCTTCTGTTTATTATACCAACCATTACAAACTCTAGGTATTTGTTTGTATTAATTTAGTTTAATTCATTTTGTGTAGATAAATTTTACGAGGCTGAAGTATAGATAGGAATTTAATTAACATTAATGGGACCTTAATTGTAATTTCATTGTAATAATAAATGTATATCTACATATAAATATAAATTTAATGTTATGTTGGTTTTTCTAATGAGTTATACTTTCAAATATTTAAACTTATTACTTACTCAATATCATTAGCTTTTAGAGTTTAAACTAGTTTCATTTCGTTCATGAAACTTTTTCATTTGCGCATTTATCACTTTTCCCTCGCAGCACACACCCATATGATAACAGTTTCATTAAAAAATTGTTACGCGAATAGGAGAAATAAACAAAAAACGAATAAAAGTATTAAAATATTATTAAACCTTGGTTAGTTCTGCCTTGGACTGCGGGTCAGTATTTTATCAGGTATTTTCGCTTCTAAGAGCGCAAGGACGAAAGTATTTTATTAAAACAGTATAGCAACCCTGTTTTCCTCTAGCTATGCAGTTTGGGGTGTAACTGAGTGAAATATACACGTTGAAGTTTGCAATGACGTGTGTTAGTAAGTAAGTAAAATATATAGGTCAGAAACGCAATTACACATATTCCGGCGCGAGCTTAACGAATTGCGAGCTTTACTACCACGCCAAACCACACAGGGCCGTCTTAATAGCATTGTAGGTAAAGCAAATGTAGTGGGGCCATCCTTGATAATTTGATATTTAGTATAATATGGGTATGGCCAGTATGGAGGCCCTAGAATTATAAGGCCCCCGGCAACTGTCCAGTAACCCCATAGGATAAGACGACCCTGAAACCCAACCACATCGCAACTTGTTCACTTATACACAGATACTCATTCACTTAGTGTGCAATTAACTAAGTGATTTTTTTTTCTATTTTTTTCCTTTCCTATCATCCTTTTTCATCATCCGGTCTCAACTCCACATCACATTCCGTTTTCCAAGCAACTAACGATCAACTATACTTAGTTAAGTCAACAAAAAAAAAATTGCATCGTAACTATCACAAGAATATCACTTTTTGTACTGAGTGTTTATTAAAAATTTCTCACTGAAACACGCTGTATATAAATTTATAATTTTATAAAATTTTCTTCTTCTGAACAATTGACCTTTTTAGGTTAATTTTTTTTTTAATTTTTCATATTCGAACTGCTTATTTCTCCCATATCGCCATATCTCGTCTCGTCTAGTTTTGCTCCTTAATATTTAATAAGAAGTAATGTGTGCCTCAAACTTCTACTTATACTTTACTATTCCTTCTATTTTCTTTATCGTCCTTTTTCCAACGTCCTTCCTTTAGATTTAATTCGAGTATGTTCTTATATCAGCGTGCTGCACTTTGATAAAAAAATAAGTGTAAAGGGCTCTTAAAGTTAATATCATTACGTATTACGGATCGTTGCTTTTACCGACGATAAAAATTGTAATTTATTTAAAAAGAAAAAGAGCAGGAGCAAAAAAATGCCTTGTACCGGGTGCATCACCAGATCTAAGGAAAACTTCTAATAGAAAAAGATATTGCCTACAACTAACAAAGCAGTGTGGAAGTGGGGGAAGAATGTATAAGATGTTAACATGGAATGAAGCTAAAAACTTCAGCGTCATTAAAAACATTAAAGTTAAAGGCTTAAAAATATAAAAAAAAAATACCAGAACCTAACCTAGTATCTTGCCTGTAAAAATGTGTGGTCCTGTTCTGAATTTATTATGGTAGAAACAGTGATTCCAGGAAACTTTCTTTGGAAATATGTAATAAAATTTTTTAACACGTAATTCACTTTATGGAGGACAATCATTGATTTTTTTATTGTTGAATAGTAATTTTCGGGACCCATTTGTGAAATTGAAATGTCCAATTCTAGTTGCATGTGTTAAGTAATTCAATTCCAGGCGAACATTAAACGATACTACAAAAGTGTGCTCACTTGATAACTGATAGTGAAAACGATGTCCAATACAGGATACACGATACAGCTAGTTCAATTCAATACCATGTTCAGTGTTGCAATAACGCCCCAATAACCAATCCAATGGTTATTGTTCACATTCACCCATTTATGTTAAAATACTGAAATACACTCGCTCTAGTTTTCATATCAGGAACTGACATGACTGAGACTGACATGTAAAAAATGGGCTGTTTTATAATAACACAAAGATTGTCGAACCGTGATAAGTGAAAACGGAGTTACTCCTTGTAAAGTGAGTTACTCTTCAGTTCCTAATATTGAAGACGATTTGTGTACAGTGCCAAGGTACAAAGTAACAACAATATAAAAACAATAACATTTAATCAAGAAATTATAATAATTTCTATTACGATAATAAGACCCAGGTCAAACTTGAAGCTCTAAGGGCTGATAAATTTGGTTTATTCGTTTGTTGTTGGTTTTATTGGTTTCTACAAAAGTGTAGAAGTAACTGCGGCATTCCAATATGTATAGAATCCTTACTTATATGGGTGTAAATGCGCCCAACGAGTGTGAACATGGACAATCAAATAAATTACGCTTAGGTGGACTGTAAATTAGTAAACAGAGTTTGCGACTACTTTTAATGCCCATAAATAATTCCGTTGAACGTTATCCGTTTCGACTATCGCAGCACAAGTTGAAAAGTCTTAAATTCTTCGTGAAGGATAATCCATTTTTTTTTTGTTTTCATTCCTGATGTTTATGGCCATTTGTCAACTTGAGGAGAAGCAATAAACTAAAAGTAGTTATTCCTAAAAACAAAGAAAATTAATGATTCAAACCCAAATTTAGTGCAAACCGAGTGTATTTAAGTTAAAAGACACTTAAACTTTCGAAATTAGTGTTTAACTATAAATGACTTCACAATTCCAATTGCAATTTGCAATTGGAGACAAGTGCAACAATTTCAACTATTTCGAAAGTGCAAAGAAAGGATAAATTGTGTACATAAGGAAGTCGTCGATAATAAAATTAATTTGTTTGATTCTAAGTCGATCTCATTTTATGATATAAATTTATACAATAAATTTGAATAGGTATATTGCTTAACTGTAAACGCACATATCGTCCAAGAACGCGTTCTGCCAGCTGTAACTTCAACTACTCAACTTCGTGCTATTGATTTCATTGAAACTGGTAACATTCTTACAATCAACACTTGAACTGTTTCAGAACGACAATTTTCAAAAGTCGTTTCAAATGTTTTGTGTGTGCGTTTGAAATAAATAGAACAGAACAGAAGAAAAGCAAACATGGAACGGAAATTTAATCAGTTTGATTTTACTCAACTATTACTGTATATATAGTATTGCTTTTCCTATTGTATTTGTTGAATGACGGTGCCGTCGATGAATTTATTAAGTAATAATGTGCGTTTATAGTGTTTGTATAAATGACTTTATGTGCTTTTTTACATTTAACGTTTCGAGCACTTTTCATTATAACGCATAATGTGACTCCAATGAAAAAGTCATGAAACATGTGGCATGAACGAAAAATAGAATATGTACGGATGAATGCAGGGAGGATGAAATTACGAAAGAATGAAAGAGAAACACTTCCCTAACCAGAACCAGTACAAGCAAATTGTATTGGAAAATGTGGAAGCTGAAAAAGTGCTCCTGAAATTATCCGGTGGCGTTAACATTTTTATTGTACAATTACCAATGCGATTGCTTTTCCTGATGCCTGAATGAAGGCATTTCTAAATGACTATCTGAAAAAATTAAATAAAAACGAAAACGTATACGCATATAGAGAGAATAAAATCAACAACACTTGAGAGTGTTGTAATAATAAACTCGTTGTAATAAAGTGTTAATAATGGGCCAGTGAAAAGTTCATGAGTGGTTATGTTTTTGTTGAGAGACCGAGTTATATTTGTTTATATTATGAGCTTTTTTTTCGGTTTCGTAGTTAAATAAAGTATAAAACTTTTGTTTTTCCAAATTTTATTTATACAGACGAGGTGTTATTCTCTCATTTCGTTGTGTTGCTTTCAAGTTATGTGTAACTGGTGCGTCAGCCTACAATTATTTTTTACATGAACTTAGGGTGTTCCCAAAACTTCTTATATACTTCCCGACCAATATGCCGAAAGTAATGTTTTTCAATTTCCTGCAATTCTTTCCCTAAAACGTTTAATCGTACACTCCACCAGACTTAAAATAAATCAGGAAGTTATGATTTTTATTTTGATCCAATTTTGAAAACACTTTGTATATTTGTATACTGTGTATATATATAGGTACCGTGTATATACTTTGAGAATCTTAAGGAGCGTATTAACTCTGAACATGTGTAAAGATAATGTCGGCTGACGTTCTGAAAGTCAAGTTTGCTTTTGAATACCGTCTTCGCAATTGTGAGACTCTTGACAGAATATCAAAACACTCTCTCCAATTTTCCAAGCCTCCAACACAAATTTCTGTAGGGCTACATCTTGGAATCTAGAGCTAAAGCAAAAGCTAATCCTCGTTCTATAATCAAAGTTTACGGATCCGTCAACATATCTCTCATCTCAATTTGTATTTGATTAAGAGTCATAATCAGTAATCAGTAATCGTTTATTTAAGTTAACCCACGCACAAATAACGACGAATTAACTATATTTATTTGTTAAAACTCTATAAAGAAAAGTGCGTGTTGTATTTAGACGTGTTTATACACGACGATGTAATTTATGGACATTTAATAATTAATTACGAGTCCAAGTTCACTTAAAGGACTTTATCAGACGTAGATCTGGACGTGATGGTCATGAAGATGCTGATATCGTTTTGTGTGCGCGCGTATAAGGAAACGAGCGATAAAGATAGGAAACATGAAAGACATGAAAGGGAATGACTTAGAGACCGGGTGGGATTTTCCGATGACATTAAACGTGAACTAGAGAAATAAGGCATAGAGAAAGACCGAAATGGAAGTTGAAATACCAAGTGGTCAAGGTATATTCGTACTTCATCCAAAACCTCCTAGCTGGAGTGCTAGGAACGCTACGCAATCGTGAAAATCGTTGACCCTTGCAGATTTCAAATAAAAATGAAACTATGGGTTTTCTTTTCGATCCTTTCGATTCTATCATCGAATTATTACAAAAACAAAATAAAAAAACGTTCAATTTTGGTTCCTATTTGACTTTTTGGTGATCATAAACATAAATTTAATGTCAAGACTGGAATATTTAATATTTTTTAAAAGAATTAAACGCCACTCGTTTTTACATCACGTTATTATGAGTTAAAAGTTACTTTTATATTAATTATAAGGTAGAAATTTAATTGAAACTCATTTGGTTGATTCCAAATTCTCACAAAATTAACTACTTTCCTTCATATAAAAAGCATTCTTTCAGACAAGAATAAATAATAATGTTAATAAAATTAAACAAATCCTTGTAAGCCCAAGAGCACTAAGCAGGGTTAATTTTAAAAACAATTTACGACCCTCTTAGGTTGTTTTTTTTTGCAAAATATTACGAATAAATTGTCAATGTAAAAAAAGCAATGCAAAAAATGAATAATTAATGCAATATAAGTATATATGTGACATTTGGCGACATTAATTTACGTTTATGACTTTTAACGACAGCTTGGTATGAGGTAATTAAGATTGTTGCCATTTTTCTTTTTTAATTCGTCTTTCTTTGGGCTTAGTTTTTACATTAAGCGTTTTTGCAATAACTTTCTGTTTTTATTTTCATTTCAATATTTGCAAAGGCGCATGGTAATTTCTCACTACGACAAAATTGCTCACGAAAACTGTAATAAAACTTTTTATTTGCACTAAACTTTTTAAATGTCAAAGTTGGAGGTGGCGTCCCATCGTGATGACTCGTCACATTCACGTCAACATTACAATGTGAGTTTTTTGAATGATAAAAATTTTTTTTTTCATAAACTTCTCAATAAGTATAAAAATATTTTTTGAAATAATTATATAGACAAATTTACAAAAATAATTAAATTAGAACATTCCCATTGAACAAAAAAAAAATTAAGTGTTGAGTTTTTGTTATGCAGATCTCACGGAGTGGCGTGTCTCCTCGTTTCTCTAAGCACGAAAAAACATGCACCTTGCAATCTACCTTGGCAATAAACCTACTGTCTGCAAAAGTACATGTCTTAATTTACCGGAGATTATTATCGACTACTTGTTTTTAGATGTACTATTACGATGTACGTACCTACGAATAGTATAGTTGAAGAAGAATATAAAAGTGACAAGCTTGAACGAAGCTCTGAGTACAAGTCCGAACTTCATGGAATGTTGAAAAACTTAAATGCACTTGAAGCTCAACTCGGCTGTATTGCCTTGTTCTTGCAAAATACATTGTACTTACTTAGGAATAAAGGAGTCATTTACTTATTCCCAGTAAACCGGGCACAGCAGAGAACACACAAGACACGTTCGTTAAATAAACGGCGATTAGGATACAATCAAGAATTTTTTCTAGGTACGTTGTTACCAATACAAATACAACGATAAAGGCCAGGAAAAGAGAAAAGAGTCAATAGCAATATAAATACACAAATACAGCGGCTGAAAGGCTGCAAGAAACCAAAGAAACCAAGAAAAAAAGTAAACTAAGCAAGTACCAAATCGACAAGTCTTACGAGCGTTGACGAGAACGATATAAGAGAACAACAAGACGCCGATTAAAATCTAAAATGGCTTGTTCGTTAGCTAATTTATCGATTTTATAAGGAAAAACGGGAACGACGAACCAACAACTTCCAATCAAGGAACCAAGAATTGAACGAATTAAACTACTAGTTTCTTGTCGTCGTGTTAATAGTTCCAGATTCTATAGCATTCATTGAAAGTTGTCTTGAAGTGTAAATTAAGGAAGTTGGAGAGGTGCGTACGGCTGTGCGTCTGGGGGGTATCAATGTATTGTTGATGTACCTAATATGATGGATGATAGTTCAAGTGGAAACAGTCTATAAAGTGGAACAGATAATGTTGCCTTCGGGCTGTTTCCGCTGTATATGCGAAAGGCGAAGAGCCGTTCGTTCAATGTGTGTCGAAGTCGAGTTCCACGAAATCAATATCGACCCTTCGCGACGAAGAACTCCATCATAGCAGCTTGAAGTAAGAGCTAAGGGAAGCAAATGTAAATAGTAGTAACAGCCGTCCTGTTTCAAATGCGCACGTATTTGGGGAGTCATGCCGAAAAGTATTAATGATCTGCAAATTGAGACGCGCTGAATGATCTCACCTTAGGGTTGGGGATTCCACTTCAGGAAAAACGTTATGAAGAGTAAAAAGAAACATTTCCAAATCGACCAATAAACATATAACCACTTCAGGATAGGGGTGGACTAAATATATTCTAAAAAAAATCATATTTCAAAAATGTTTAAGAGGACTTTTTGGTCCAGTCTTGAAACTTTTTGGAAATATCTTGTTTGTTGTTTGTTACATCGTGTTTCTTAAATCCTCTCGCAATAAGTGTTCATTCGCATGAAGAATTCCAAATTTTTATACATTTGCCAAATTTGACGATGCGTTTAAAACCAATTGAACCGTATAAACTGGAATATAAAAAGACAAATAAAACGAAAAATAAAAAGGACAACAGATTTGCATAATTTAATGAGATTCGTCAAACAAGCGAAAGGGTTTTTATGGATTTCGTAGGAACGAGTACATTGTTCGGATGGTTTTGATGGGTATGCTCCTTTGATGGTGGTTTATCTAAATACAAAAGTGACGCTCATAACAGAAATCAGGGCGCATAAAGAGAGCAACCCGATGATTTTGTTTTGTGAAAGTGGCTATGAAAGGGGTTGTGCATCAGGATTTAACCATTTAAATGTTTCCTTTATCCATACTCATCTAAATCTAAAGGTATTGTAAGTAAAAGGTAACCGAGATTGAAGTCGACCCGATGAAAAATGGATCTTTTAATAAATAAAAAAATGAAAAAACAAAATCCCATAAAAATAGGGGAGAGTTCGTATCAATAAAGAATCTTTGGATAAGCTTTTTCTTCTTTTTCTATTTCTTTTGGTTTACCACTAAGGTACCCATCAACCATAAGGAAGCTTTACGTGAGCGTGAATGTAAATGACGATCAACCATGGAAGGATAGAATGATGGCAAGATGGAACGATGGAATCAAGAGTTGAATTTGATCTTTTCTTAAGATATAAAACGCAATTTTTTAAAAGAAAGCCAAAAAAAAAATACCGAAAATAGCAGAAAGTACAATAAACGTGGAAAGTTCTGTGCTCTCGAGGGTTGAGACTTAACCCCCCCCCCAAAACGAAGGCCTGGAGGTCGTGTCATTATTTGAATGCCATACACAAGACTCAAAACTGACACAATCGCTTTATGCTTGAATAAATTGAGCTAATGCTTGCGATTTTTTCTTCAACATAACTTAAAAGTACGCAAATAAAATACAAAAACATATTTTCCGCGTATTTTGGCTTTTGAACACAAAAATACTTAATAAGTACAAAGTTAATTGTTTTATAGTTGTGTGCACGTGCAACCGGAATAATTACAAAATTACAACACCTGTTCACATTTCAATACTCACTTTTCCTGGCCAGTCATAAAAACTTTTAGCAAAATACTTTAATAATAGACGAACAGAAAAGAATACGTCAATCCAATAACAACGAACGCAACAGTGATGCACAAACAAAATCTCATAACCCATTGTACCATCCATAGGATATTGGTCGACCATTGTCCATCGTGCCAGAGCTAACGTGTATCCGAAAAGTTAATGCTCTTAATGGATAGGGACCGTTGTCCGTTCAGCCAGTATAAAAGTACAAATAGTGCTGAATCATGGACGTTCGGGTATTTCACCCGTTTCACGAGGGTACTCGCGAACACACTTCCACCCGCACAAGCACAAAACTGACCCGGCCCGTTCACAGACCTTTTTGAGTTTGACGTTGAATGCTGAAACCGTTGGAATTCTTTAAGTTGTTCCAAACACAATGCTTTTTTGGTTACATATTAAAATGTATGCCAAAGAATATTTTTTATTAACGCGTATCGTCGTTTGATTGACACATTGACGGCGCCGCAATATATCTACGTGTGGAAAAGAAAATAATACCGACCCGCCCATAAGGGGGAAATTGTGCGGTATTTTCTACCGCTTCTTGTACGTAGGTGAATTTTTTTTAAAGGTTCGTATGTTATACAAGTACTTTATGTATTTTATATAAAATTAATAAAAAAATTAAAGCCAGATAAAATTTTGCAGAAATTCATTCTGTTATTCCATTTTAGTCCATATTCCAAATAAGAATGAAGCAGGTGTCGCTGCGGACGCAGCCCGTTTTACACAAGCAAATTTTGCGAATTTGGACGGCTCTTCATGTACGTATGGCGAGTTGCCTATATCGTTATTCTTAAGAAATGAGCGGGTATGAATTTTTCGATCATACAAAAGTAGCAATATAGGTAAAAGTAATATAAACAACATGATTTATTTATTAACTATAATACAACTTAATGATTGTTAATTTACAAACATTTTTTATACAATTCCGTCTGGTCACTGTCCCACTCTGAGGACGACTCGGTAT
>JARJEB010031187.1:0-16156 GCA_030264535.1 Liometoxenus newtonarum
AAATTTCAGAAAATATTCATTCATGGGTTTCAGGTATAAACCGAACAGAATAACCGAACTGAACAGAATACAGCAAAACGGAAGATTATTGGACAATACTAATGCGTCCGATAGTACATATCATTAATTCATTTTCAATATTCACGTAATTCAATTGCATGATGACTCATTTTGGATATGTAGGTACATCTTGTCCAAAATTTGATAAAAATTTTGCACTAAATAAATGCAAGTAAAATGTGATAGTTTATAGAATGAATAATAAGATAAAAATATGAATATGAAACTGTTAACTGCCCCTTAATCCTTAAAACTTAAATTTTTGAAGATGCAAAGTACGAATGTGCGAATATTCATTATGCAAACAAACTTATATATAAAAATTAAGTTAGCTCAACTCAAAAGTACTTGTTCATAATCTTATCATAAATTATCGCTAATATTTACCGTGGCCGATACGATTCTATGGTACCCACTTAGGTATACCGGGTGTTCTGAAATTGGCGGACAATCGCCAGGTAACATTGTAGATCGGGTCAAAAGAAAACGAAAATCTTAATACAAAAATGTCCGGAAGGTCTTGGAATTTTATGTAGATCTGACAACGTTCCTCCAATGTTTTTGAATTTGCCACCATAACGTAGCTATACATATTTCAAACAAATCTGACAGATGATTTAATCAAGCTACTAAAAATATGCAATGATGCCAAACGTACTTTTTAGGAAAAAAGTATTTTATGATATCAAAACTCAGGACCTCGTGATGACAAACCAGAACCTTCCGGACATTTTTGTATTAATATTTTCCTTTTCTTTTGACACGATCTACAATGTTACCTGGCGATTGTCCGGCAATTGCAGAACACCCTGTATACATATTTATAAGTTTATTGACTTTTTCAGTACTTAAACCGATTCAATCGTGGACTTGACTCGCAAAATTACAAAATAACTGTTATCACAATGACGAAGTTACTTTACTCGACAATGTTATTCCCAATTACTCCCAGCTGGAAATAATAAACTAATCGCAAAAGGAAATACATATTTTTGCATTTAGGTAGGTACTAAACATCAGAACCATATTCCAAGTCCAAGTATATTTTAAGATCGCGGTCTATGGTAACTAATTATGTTTGTGGCAAGCCACATTCTAATATTTAATCGAATTCTTGACCTATGTATTACTAATCCTAACCTATGTTAACAACCATTTCCATTCTTAAACGTTTTCTTATAAAAACATAATAATTTATGTATAGAATTATTGATATTATTACAATAAAAGTAGTTAGTAGAAAGTAGTCTGAGGGTTACGCGACGATTTATTTAAACAATAATATTTAAACAAGTTTATAATGAGATCATATTTATTTACATTTAGTCTGCATCAAAATAGATGAGTATTTATCGCAATTTATGCTAAAAATTAATATACTGAGTTGTTTTGAAGGCGATGAAGCGATGGTAGTTAAAAATGCGCGCGCTGCGCGACCTTCCATGGGCTAGTTTCGAAGAATTCTAATGCAGCAAATACCGGAATGATGTAATATATGAACGTGGAGATAAAGATTATAAAAACTGGTTAGCGGCTTTTGAGTTTTTAGCTTTAGCTGCGATCTTATACTCTCTTACATACACTTTAACCTTCCATTTATCTTAGCCAAGATAGTGAGTACTGCTGGCTGGCTGGATGATACTTTGGTGTGTTGCTTTACTTGCTTGGAATTTATATTTCTATTGGTAACCGCTTCTTTTTATTAGTTTTGTTTCCTTCTCGTTTTTGTGTTACTTGTGTTTAGAAATATTTGTCAGAGGGAACGTGAATCGATGAAATGAAGAACAGCATTTTCGAGAATTTGGAATTAAAATTGCAAACTCGTAGTAATCGCACTGCAAATTTTGTGGTTTTGTGAATGTGCACGAAGCAATATTTTATAGGACGATAAACATCATAAAAATTAGTAATCGGCTCTAAAAACTCTTAGCAAAAGTTGTTGAATTCATTTCATCAACAATTTTAAGGTAACAAAACTATTCACATAAGTATTGTCGCAATTAGAAAATACTTTATTGTACTCACCGATGTTAACGATCCTTATTCCTTCGTCATCCTGTAGGAATTTTAACGCAACCGACACATTTTCCAATTTTTGCGATCGAAACGATGGTCGTTTATTGTGTTTCGGTAATCGACGTCCTGATAACACCTCAATCAACGCGATCAAACGTAATCCGTCGCTGAGATCTGTTTCCAAGTTGCCGATATGTTTTTCGCAAATTTTAAGTCTTTCGTTGGCCCACCGGGTGAAAGTATTTTGTTGAATCTTTTTCCATTGCGCGTCTTCGGCCAAGTCTCGCTCCGTTGACACCATTTCGTTTTCGTCAACGACCTCGTTATATTCTTCCATGGCATAGCGATCAGGCTCAGAGCCTATAGTGTATCCCTCCTCATTCATTTTGTTTAACGTTCGTTCAATTCCGAGTCGACTGCCTTATTATTGCGCGAACGTAGCGATTTTTGTATCTTGTTTATACTTTTCACAATTCACAACAAATAGTTTTCAGTAGTTCCAGTTTTGCTACTTGAATGACAAATTGAAACTGAAACAGCAAATACTTAATTGATAATACGATTATAATTTTTACATAATAATAAATTATTTACATAATGATACGACGATAACGACTTAATATGAAACTCTTAAGTTGCCAGTGTGTCATCAACAAATAAAATTAATCCCCAATTATTTAAATTCCATTAAATATTTAGGATTATAACTACTTTAAAATTTGAATGCAAATTTCTTCAAGCCATTTTTTAAAAAAAACAAGGCCAAATAGGCAATTTTATTTTCATAGGTAAAGCGCAAGGTCTGCAACCCAAGCTACTTAAGTCACTTTATGACTCACTAAAACGAATATATTCCATAAAAATTAGTAAATAGTGAACAGCATTAATCAAATCCGAATTTATAGATAAAAAAATAAAGTGATCGATAACAAAAATAATACTGCGATAGATCTATACTTAAAACTATAACAATTTGCAATCTGTGCAATCAATCTAAAATTATCTGTAATTTGAACCTCATCCAATTTTTCAAAGCCATACCTACCATTGGCAGTAACGGTTAATTAAATGCATTTTTACTTACTGATTATTTTATTGATCTTATCTTGCCGGTCGCCTTTGCTGAGTCAATAATTTAATCTGGTAACAACACAAGTTTGCGTTCTGCACAACTTCAGCGTAACTTTCAATCTGAAAAAATAAGTAGAAATATTAAACATTAAAGTATATGAAAAGTGAAATTTATATTCACGCCCTACACATTATTCCCCCCACTATAGCTTTTTTTAATTCTTAATCGTTTATCCAATCAAGTAAGGATTTTAATGATGCGAAATTCAAGTCACATAAATTTTTTTTCTTCATTGAAGAATATCCCTTTCCAATTACTTACTAATATACTTTCAAAACAAGAAAGTATGTCTTCAAAACAATTATACATATATTCTTTAAAATATAAACAAAATTTATTTCTGCTAAGAATATTTACTCAGTTTGAGTTTGAGTAAATAATTAAATGCGATATATTCTTAAATCAAGTTAATGTAACTCAATTTAAGAATCTAATTTTTAGCGTGTATGCTTTCCAATACAATTATTATATTAAATTAAGTTATAAAGAGAACAGGATATTTCGGTTTTTGAGGTTTTTCTATTTTTTTATCAATTTTGGTCAAATGCTGTTAGCCAATTTACTATACTTAGATATTAAAACATTTATTTTCGTATATAAAATCGACTATTCTAATATATTTGCTAAGCGTATCCAAAAATATTCATCGTGACATGCTTTATATTAAAATACTACATACCTATCTACGTGAATACAGGTGATCGGATTATCCACTAAAATTCCTGTCTCCAGATTAACGTGTTCTTCTTTATTTCGTATCTTCTTTGATAAATATGATAATAGTGAATATTTTAAGTAATAAAGTAAATCAAAAAATTGAAATCAAATGCAATGTTTTTCTTTTTTGTTGAGACGCACTTGATTTTCAATTTGAGCTTTGACTGAACGTCGTCGAGTAAAAGATTGTCGAACTGGTAGCAGTGACTGAGTACTTTTGGTAACCGTAACGTTACGAAAACTGCGCGAGTTGGTAGTTGAACTGATTCTAACATATATGTATTTGTAACATATTTTTATGCATGTACATGTAATACTAATAATAGAATAACACTGTCCATGAGTTTAGTTAAATCTTTCTTTATAGAATTTTAACTGCAAACCTCAACCCCACTTTCATCAAAATCTAGAAGTGAGTTGCTTTACCGCGTATTCCTTCATTTGAAAACAATTTTTATAAAAATAAATCGACGCGTCGTTACTATAACATTTTTCATCTATTAGTAATAACAATATTGATCGTAATCACGCTTCAAGAAAAAATATGTTTCAAGCCATAAACACAACTATTTGAAAATAATTTCAAATGTTCCAAAAATTAATTAAATATGTCTTATCAATCGAGATAATCGATTGGTTTTGTTCTTTTTCTTTGCAGTTCCATGTTTTTTTATTAATTAAATATATCCCTCTCAATAAATCCACATATGTTTGACCTAGATTTTGATCAAAAATGTAACCATATAAGTAAAATAAAAATTGCTATTTACTAAAATCAAACAACTTTGTGCGCAAGTGTCCATAAAAGGTATGAATTTTCAACTATAGCATCGACGAACATAGGCGTGCGCACAGGGGGTGCCGGGTGTGCACTGGCACAATTCAGCTGACTTTGTCCTCTTAGGATGTTGTAGATGGCGCAATAGTAGAGACGGCAAAAATTAATTTGAATATCAGTTACATTTTAAGTTTGTGCAGACTCTAATAAAATCTCTTGCGCACGCCTATGTCCACGAACAGCTTTTCAAAATAAATAAGAAAGAAGAGAATAAAATTAACAATATTCGTAGATCAATTCATAAACTTACACAAAAATGAAATATAAATTGAAAATTGAAAATTGCTTGATGCGGTCAGCCTCAATCAAGAGGACGAGCTGAATAAGCGAAATTTACCTACAAAAAGATTAAAAAGATTACGTGAGAATAGCGCATCAATCCCGCGTGACATGATTGAATAATATTATAAGTAAACACGATACAGAAAAAGAGAATACCGGATGTTGTTGGACAATCACAATGCGCACCGGAAACTATGCATGGACCAATTCTGATCTATTTTTTCACAATTTTATTATGATTTTTGTATTTTGTTTTTGTTGTTTATTGCGTATTTCCATGATGTGATGCTTTAGTGCATAACAAGTCAGTCAGTGAGTCGAATGTATAATTAAAATGTATCGTGCATTGTTGTTATTGTTGTTTCAAGTAGTTTTGATTGTGCGGTGTCAATATCAAAATAGAAGACCCACAGTGAGACTTCCCCAGGGAATTTTAATTGGTGTAAGTATACAACTTGGTAGAAGAAAGAGTAACATGAAGATAAAGAGAATTTCATTCGCTTTTTAGACAAAAGTTTATAGTGATTCCGGTAAAATTGCTGATACGTACTTTGGCATTCCATATGCTGCGCCACCCACGGGTAATTTGCGATTCGCACCTCCGCAAAGACATCACGGCTGGAATGGTACATTGCATGCATTAAATTATGGCTCTCAATGCCCGCAACTACCATTTAGGCCTGACCAGACAGCAGACAATGAAGATTGTTTATACCTTAATATCTGGGCACCAGAGGTGTTTACTAAATGCATGCGTAATGACTTTGAATACATTTCGTTTAAAATACGATGACTTTTTTTAGAATGCTCTTCGATATGGTCCTGTGCCCGTTGTGATTATATTCGAAGGCGTTGAGTTTGCTCGAAGTAATCAAATAATGATACCTGGACAGGATTTGGCCATGGAGGGTGTTGTAACTGTCACAGTTAATTATAGAATGAACGTATTTGGTTTCCTTAGCTTGGGAACAATTGAATTGCGTGGAAATTATGGTTTGATTGATCAGTACTTTGCTATGATTTGGGTACGTGAAAATATTAAATACTTTGGTGGTGATCCGGAGAAAATTACATTGTTTGGATATTCAGCTGGAAGTGCTAGTGTTGCTTATCATATGATATCACCAAGAACTTCAGGTGAGTGCTTATACATTCAAAATGAATGTTTTAATGATTATTGCTTCTACTTTCTACTTTAGGATTATTTCATCGTATCATCATGTCTAGCGGAAGCGTTTTATCTCCTTGGCATTTAGCTACCAATCAATTTAAATCATCGGAAAAAATTATTCACCTTTTAGGATGTTACAGCGATCATACTAACACAATGATGCATTGTTTAAGAAGTAAACGAACTGTAGATATTTTAAAAGCCTACGAAGAATATATCGATGTAAGTTGAATGAATCTATTAAACTTACTCAGAGGTGGATTTAAGCATGGTCAGGGCCCCGTTCAATCAAAGGGCCCCTTCACTTGCGCCCACCGTGAACTTTTACAGTCGTACGTTTCCGCTCGATTACTTATTAACGTTCGTTTCAAGACGCGATAGAGCAAATACGGCCCATCCGCTGTCGCGTTCCTGAAACTCTTCACTTTCTCATTTAATTGTTCATTTAATTGTTGTGTTGCCCACCGTGAACTTATACAATCGTACGTTTCCGCTCGATTACTTATTAACGTTCATTTCAAGTCGCGATACAGCAAATAAGGCCCATCCGCTGTCGCGTTCCTGAAACTCTTCACTTTTTCATTTAATTGTTCTGTTTGACTGTTCTCAGTCACCGTCGGCATTTCCACTCATAATTTTGACTTTGGTGTATACCGCAAAAAGTTCAAAATTGAGTGTAACGCCGGTCTTTACCTCCTACAGAGTGCGAGACACTTGATCGCCACATTTCATCATCAAAGTATCCAGACTTTATTCAATTGGGTAGGCCCCCAAATAGTGTTTTCCCAGGGCCTCTAAAGCTAGCGGTCCGCCCCTGAACTTACTAAAGTTTTAATTGTTTTTGACAATATGTATATTATATATGAATATTTTTTCAGACTGGAAATATTTCTGATAGTTTCATACCAGTTATCGACACATTCCTACCAGATTCTGAACGATATTTACCATTTGAACCCATCAATGCAATGGAACAAGCCACTTTTCCTCAAGTGCCTATACTCACTGGAATTGCCAAAGTAATTTCCGATCCTCAATTCACACAATGGGATAATATTGCTAATCAAGGAGCTATTCAATTGCAACAGTACTTTGAACAATCAAAAATATCTGAAGTTTTTAAAAAGTACCAATTCACTAGCCACAATAAAGAAGAGATCATTGAGTTGATCAAGTGGCGATATATCAGTTCGAGTCAAAGAAATATTCGGAATATAATTCAGCAATTGAAATCTTTTGAATACGAAACCAAAATAGAAGCTCCGCACTTTATACAATTGAATCATTTAATTGGTACTTATTTGCAGCCAATTTATGTTTACAACATTGACGATTTTGGGATAAATTTCAATAATACTGGTACGAATTAATTAATTGGCGAACAATCCAATCAATGATTTTAACTAGTTTTTTTTTCTATTCAAAGATTCGCTAATAACAACCGATATAATTTTACTTTTTGGACCGTTTTTACTAAATCAAATTGCACGAAGAAGGTTTGACGCCAATGAAATGAGATTTAGCAAAAAGTTTAAACAACTCGTTACTAATTTTATACAATTCGGGTATACTTATAGACAAAGAAATTTGAAACACAATATATTTGATTATTTTATTGCAATTTCAGAAATCCTACTCCAAATAATAACTTGAAAATTTGGAAAAAATATGGGCCAAATGACTACTACATTGAACAATTTGATATTCCTTCGTACGACGACGAAATCAAAAACACCAGAAGAATATCATTTTGGACGCAATTACTTCCAAAACTATCTAATCCGAATTTCAATTCAAATGATAACCCAAGGGAGTTGCACTTAAGTCCAGGTAATAATTAAAATGGGGTAGTTCGGTCAATTTTTTTTATTGCATATTTGTAATCTACGTCAAAAAATAATTGACCCGTATTTTTACTTTTTAGTTGTTTATATGCAAAAAACATTATTAAATATTATTTAATTCAAAATTCGCTGGAGCGGTGACGTAATCAGAGGAGGTGTGAAATGCATGTATAGTTGCGTTCGGCTATTCAACTCTATTAACACTTTTCACTCTAAACGCTCTTTAGTCGTTAGGCTATTCCACAAAGGGTGAATGGAGCAATCTTTGTACACTCTCCAACACCACTCCAGCTACACTCCAACTCTGTCTGAATAGCTGAACGCAGCTTATGTCGCTTATCGCGTACTTTCGGTAGTTTGCGAGAACGTGCGAATTTGTCTCCCACGATGACGTCACGGTGGCGCGAGTTTCAAATTTTGCACAACTATTTTGTTTTTGTTATGTTAACAACTAATGAATAATTTTAAAATGTAAGATCAATACGGATATATAAATATTTTCCAATGAGGTGAACTACCCTATTCTATAATTCTTTTCTAACGATTTAATGATTTTAGATCCAGCCGCAGGGTTTCGCCATGCGATGTACACATTAGTGGGTTTGGTTATTGCACTTTTGGTTTTACTTCTCATCTGCATCTTTCTTCTTAAACGACGTAACAAAGAAACCGAAAGACATCTTCATTTGGGTTATTGATAATTAATTCTTTGCATTATTTTGTTGTTAATCCTTTTACGCAATAAAAATTTATTTAAAAAAAAAAAGCTTTTTGTTAAAAGTGGTGCCCCCTTCAAACAAATGGAAATTTTAAATTTCAGCTAAACTGTCCTTGAAATAAGACGTCTGGGCCAGTTAGAAGTAGATGCTTTCGATATAGCACTTAAAGCAACTCTTAAAGTACTCTAAATTGTTTCAAACTACTCCGAGGAGTTTAGGGTGGATATTTCGTCAAAAGCAGATCGCTTTGTAGGTGAACGTCAAATAACCTTGGTTGGCAATCCCACGACCTTCAGGAGCGCGTGAGACATGACGAGAGAATGTGTGTAAGGTTACCCAAATTGTCCCCAAATCCGTTCGAAATGTCGGGGTAAACATTTCCTCCGACTATTCCTCCGCCATTTCGAACGAGTTTTGGATGTACTTTCGGTAAACCCATGTTCACACAGTCGAGAATGGGTGAAGTTGGGTAAATCTGCTTGCGCATACAAACACATTTATGGATAGGTTAGGGTTGACGTGTTGGAGCTTGACAATAAATAAAATTACAACAGAAAGGGAAAGTTTAGTTTTTAAGGCCAACATCAATAATTTGACCACAATGCCCCGTATGTCGTTACGGGGAAGGTAATTGTTAGGGAAGAATAAAATAAAATTACCTCACGCTACCTTCACCTTACCCTCACCTTTTCATTTCGAAGGCGACCAAGAAGTTTCGGTTCAAATATGGTTGATTCAATGATTCTATTGAGATGCACTAGTGCACGGGTCGGCAGACAGCGGCTCTTTCCATAGCGTTTGCGGCTCTTTCAAAAATGGAGACTTGAGAGCTTTTTTTTTGTTCACCGCGTGTTCTCGTAGGATATAAGAGGATATAATTTACTACTGAGAGAGCTTTTTTTTTTGGTCACCAACAATCAAAATTTCAGTTAAGTAACTAAGTTTTAAATAAAAATTGGCTCTCTGATATCTTCGTTATCATGTTTTCTTCACAACTTGGTTCTTCTCACTGGAAAGTCTGCCGACCCCTGCACTAGTGTGCTACTAGGTGCATTTCTTTGTAAGTAACTTTTCTGACGATTTAAATTGAAAGCAAAGAAACGGTTCGTGAAACTGATGGTGCACGTGATCGTTTTCAGAACATATAAATTTGTCCTTCAATATTCAGAACTTCTCACTTTGATCGGAAAAATCCATATTTTTCTTGCACAAAAACGAGAAGCAGAAATGGTAACCTCAAATTTGTACGCGTGAAATCTGGCGGTAAAACTCGACGAATTCTATTCAGAGGTAAAGTCACAACTGCGCATGCTTTCATTTTTCTAACTGTCTCTGCCGAGGGTTAGAAAAGTTTAACTTTGTAGCGTGAAATGGTACAAAGAAACAGCTTTAACTTCAACGTGTGCAAAAAGTTAAACACAAAGAAATGCACCTAGTGCATGTTCGGCTTAGTTGAACTGTGGCAGTGCAGTAATTGTCCTTTTTCAGATCCAGAGCACGCACTTACCTCCACTTGCCGAGTTCAGTTCTTTCCGAGTGCACATAAGTCGAAAACGCTATAACATGCTAAATCGAAAGCGTAATCAGCTGTTTTGTGATTGTTCACCATAATGTAAGCACTCTGGACCGGCTTATCTCTGCCCTCTGGTTTCCCCATTAATTGACGAGCACGCAACTCATTTATTAAATTAAGTATTTTAAGTTGGACTTTGTAACGAAAGTAATTTCATAGTTGTTTTAGTTCCAATTGTTCATTAAAAATCAAAACAACAATGTCTTCATCTCTATTCAATTCATTCCGAAAATTACAGAAAGTCAATTCAATTATTAAGGTAAGTAACTTATAATTGAAAATATTAATTCTTTGATTGATAATTTATAACTGTACCAGGTGCCTGTTCGTTATTTGAATCTCTTAGAATTCCAAAGTAAGCATTTGCTAAGGAAGAATGGAGTTGCCGTGCAAGATTTCTGCATGGTCGATATGACCAGTGATAAGGAGCTTGAATCCTTCAGTGAGTATAGAAATTGATTAAGATAATGGTCATTATGTAATCTGTTAATATTTTAGGTGTTAAAGAATATGTAATCAAAGCTCAAATTTTGGCTGGTGGTCGTGGCAAAGGGCATTTTTCAAATGGATATAAAGGAGGTGTCCAAATAACGCAAAAGTAAGGAATCCTGTTAGAAATTATGCAATTTGACTAATATATTTGCATTGCAGAAAAAATGAAATTAAAGATATTATTAAGAAGATGCTTGGCCATAAATTAATCACAAAACAAACACCTAAAGATGGAATTGAAGTGAAGAAAATTATGATTGCCGAATCGGTTAACATCGTCCGAGAAACTTATGTTTGTATTCTTATGGATAGACAAGCGAATGGTCCAGTTATCATTGCATCGCCAGCTGGTGGGATGGATATAGAAGGAGTTGCCGAGAAAACACCCCATTTAATCAAGAATGTCCCAATTGACATTCATCAAGGAATCACTGACAATATGGCCAATGAACTTGCCGATTTCTTAGAATTCAAAGGCGATTTAAAGACCAAAGCCGTCCATGAAATCAAACAATTATGGGGACTGTTCTGTAAAGTCGACGCTACACAAATCGAAATCAATCCGTTGGTTGAAACCGACGATGGGAAAGTTATATCAGTAGATGCTAAGCTCAATTTCGATGACAACGCGCAATTCCGTCAGAAGGAAATATTTGCGATGGATGATGACTCTGAAAGTGATCCAAGAGAAGTTGAAGCTAGTAAATACAATCTGAATTATATTGGCATGACTGGGAATATTGGCTGTCTAGTTAATGGTGCTGGATTGGCCATGGCTACTATGGATATTATCAAACTCTATGGTGGGGACCCAGCTAACTTTTTAGATGTTGGTGGTGGCGTTAAAGAGGAGCAAGTCAAGAAAGCATTTGAAATTTTAACGAATGATAAGAAAGTTGAAGCTATTTTGGTTAATGTTTTCGGCGGTATTGTAAATTGTGCCACGATTGCTAATGGTATCGTTGGAGCTTGCAAATCTATCAAATTAAATCTGCCACTTGTTGTCAGGCTGGAAGGTACAAATGTTCAAGAAGCCAAGAGAATTATTAAAGAATCGGGGCTTCCGATTATTTCTGCTGATCATCTGGATGATGCTGCTCAGAAAGCCGTCGAAAGTCTTAAAAAATGAAAATGAGGTACAAGTTAAGTGCCAAGACTTAGAGACCTATCTATGATGTTTCAAATATTTGATATTTCAAACATACTTTTATATTAATCATATTGAATTTGTCGTTATTTTTATATAATATAATTGATTATATTATCAAATTGATTTAATAATTTCACTGGTTTAACCTAGGCAACTTTATATACATTGGTGTTTTACAAATTTTAGCGTTCGAAACTTCCTTTGAAAGATGAATTGAGGATTTTCGAGAATTTCCTAGAAATTTTCCACCAGAAATGAATAGACACCGTGTTTGTTAAACTAACTATTGATTACCAAAATTTCATTCAAAAATAAATAAAAAAAATTTTCGTCACAAAAACTACTCCGAACACGTATCATGAGATGCTGCGTCTTCTCGGTGCTTTTGTATGGCGTGGAAGCCTGGAAGTTATCGGAGGCCACGAGCAAACGGCTAGAATCTTTCGAGATGTGGTGCTACCGCCGTATGATAAAAGTTTCTTGGAATCTACATGTGACCAACGAAACAATACTGCTCCGCATGCAAAAAGACAGGGAACTACTCCCAGCTGTGAAGATAAGGAAGATGGCGCATTTTGGTCACATCATGCGAAACAACCAAAAATACAATCTGCTTCAGCTTATCATGCAGGGCAAAATTGAAGGAAGAAGATCGCAAGGAAGACGAAGAAATTCCTGGCTGCGCAATTTACGACAATGGACCGGCAAAACATCGATTGAGTTGTTTAGATCTGCGGTAGATAGAATTAGATGGGCCAGAATGATCGCCAACGTCCATTGAGCATAGGGCACGTTAAGAAGAAGAAGAAGATTTACAAAAATAGAATGAAAAT
Organism: Liometoxenus newtonarum; assembly: GCA_030264535.1. NCBI lineage: Eukaryota > Metazoa > Arthropoda > Insecta > Coleoptera > Staphylinidae > Liometoxenus > Liometoxenus newtonarum. The sequence goes on from JARJEB010031187.1 coordinate 12,828, forward strand.
ACGGCCGATTCGTTTGCGTTGCGATTTAATTTAATATTTTGAAAACTTTTCACTGCATGAAATCTTTTTATTTGTAATCAGGTAGGACAACACTCTGCTTATTACCTTTGTGAGACATGTGCACCTGACAGTCTACACGGAATGACATCTAATTTGTTCCTTTTCGGCGGAAGGGAACCAATTTAATGTTTTCCGGGTGTCTCATCTCAACGTTCCATTATCAACTCTCAACGCCACGTGCGACATGCATCACAGTCGCATTAAATATTTAAAACATTACGAATGACGAACAAAGCGAATGAAAACAAAAACAAAAAAAAAGACTTTGTGATATTCCTATTTTTTTTAGTTTATTGCAGAACATTCAAGAAAATACTCGAGATTGCATTAAAGTTCAATAAATAATTCACTCGACTCAACGGGCGTTGCTTTAAAAAAGATTTATAGCGTCTTTAACTTTAGCTGGCCCTTCAAGTATCTCTCGTCGCGATTGTTGACTCGATGTCTCCTTAAAACTAAATAAACTGAAGTCAAAGTAAACTTTGCTCTTTAATGCGATACTCTTGTTCTCTGATCTTCTTATCCTCATGAATTGAATCAAGTTAAATTTTCTTCTGCCTATCGCTGCTATCTGCAGCTTCAACTTTCAACAATGTGGATTATTCTGGTTCTAAACTGCTAGAAATTGTTTGTTTATGTATTTGTGTTTTGATGTGCAAATATAAATCCGGATGGAATACGAATACGGAGAATTGTAAATGGATGCTGCAACGCAATTGTTGATGGCAGTCGTTCGTATATTTGCCATGTAAAATGTGCTTCTCATTAAAGTAATCTGATAAAGGACGGCACAGGCGCTGTAGTTGTGATTCGGGAATGATGTCTAGGTAAAGCAAAGGCAGTGCCGATGTATTACGTTGGCGTCGCTTTGCGTGGCGTCGTCGGCTTGAAACTGGAATATTCGACGTTAGTTCACTTCCCGTTTCAATTCTATCCTAGTCCTAGTCCCAGATGTGAATCGCGTGCCGTCGGGAATGCATCGCGCGCGTCGCGTGCTTCATTCACAAAACGCAATTTCATTCCACATTGACTAGCATTTCGCAATTTGCATGTCATGTCTGGCGTTGAATTGTGCACCTTTTATGTTTGGATCAATCAGTACAAGTCGACGCAGCACTACTAAATATTAAGGTATTTGCAAATTCTATTTTCATACAAATTGCATAATTACAATCAAATTTCACGAGATCGATTTGCGTCGTATGTACCTACGGACACCGACGATGCATCTGCTTTAATGGATGCATTGAATTTAATTGAAAGGGCCAATTGGCTTATCGGGATGATGAGAATACGGGGATGTTCAGTGTATAGACGTTAATTAAGTTTAAGCAGCAAACATAATTATCATTTCTCAATGAAATATATTAACTTTGAATAAGTTCATATTCAGAAGTCTAAATGCGCTTGAAAATGGTAAGAAAGGCAAAACAAAAGATGAAACGACATTATGAAAGATAATGCAAAAGCTTTTGAAACATTAATCGATAGATTTTAATTATGCGACTCAAAGATTCATTTGTTTTCGTTGATTTCTTCAGACTCTAATTTTAAGAGGAATTTTCCTTGATGACTTTCTGTTCAAGGACTTCCATAAAGGCTTTGCACATTGAATTAAGGTTTCACTTGGTGCCTTGAGTCTTGAGTCCATTAAAAAAGGGTTTCATGGCAAATATTTTTGCACTAATATATGGGATCCTTTAAAGATTAAATAAGGATTACAGATTGCCGGAGAAAGTAGCTATCCAAACAAAGTCGAAACATTTGAAATTCAAGCCACAAAATCGTTTAAGCCAAATATGAAATTTTATGCAAAGACCAAAAAACCTATAAATGATTTTAGTTTTATATATTTAATAATTAAAATCTATCAAGGGAGAAAAACGAACAAAATAAATAAATTATCAATCGGCCAATTAGATTTTCTCCTGAGGAAGTGAAATGAAAATTGGAAAAACCATGAACTTTAACTATGCAAACTGAAGTAAACTGGAACAACTTTGTGACACCCTTCAGGCGTTTGCGTTTCTGTTTAATCTTGACATTTAAAAAATGCTACAAGGGAACAAAAAAGGGAAAATGAATAGGTGGTACACATGTGAAATAAAAGCTTTAAATCCACAAACTACGCTCACGGAAACAAGAAAGCAAGCCAAAACAGAGCAGACACAGAAAAGAAGAAACAAAAGGAAAGTGGAAAGCGAATAAGAATCAGAGATAATTAAACCACACCTCGTGAAAAACATCCCTGAAGTTTAAACTTCTGCGTTATTACTTTTATTAATACGCCCGACAAATCAAATTTACAAATTTAATGAGTGCTTTACAATTTCAACAACACGTTTTTTCATCAGTGTCTGGGCATATGGACAGATGAACACATACGGACATGGCATGGACACAGTCCAAGTTGATTAAATTACAAATGGAATATGGAAATGAAGGTAATGTTACGATGTGCAATGAAATATTCGCACATGCCGAATCTACAAGATAAAAGGCAACGAAACGTAATTAAAACACCGATGAAATTGGGTCAAAAAGGCTTTCTGAATACTTTTTTTTCGATCTCATTCACCCCTACAACAGTCATCACTTCATCAATCATATTCTCTACTTCAGCGATTAGGTATTTAACAAAAGAAATAGGAAAAAAGTCTATTGAGAAAAATAAAATAGTGCGTGTTTTTCATTTATATGTTCTTGTATTATTTGTATTCTTGCAATGTGAATAGAAAAAAACATGTATAAAGAAGTAAGAAGTATTAAACGAAGTGTTGAAATGTTGGCAGACCAAGATATTAGATTTTTGTTACTCAAGATCATGATAAATTTGCTAGACAATTGTATTCATTTATAAATTGTTTGCTATGTGTTAACTTTAGGTGTCTAGATTGTGAAATCAATTTTCGTAATCGAAAAGTTCGAAGCGCAGACCGAAGTCGTTTTTTTAGATGTTATTAGACTATATTATTTTTTATTTTATCCGCGACGACCAAGTAAAACAACTATTATAAGGTGTGTATGAAGGCAACTAATAACCCACATCATAATCACTCGCGAATAATGAGCTTGACACACGTCAATAATAAATCCATTATTCCTCTAGAGATTTACTTTACGCCAATCACAGCTCTTCCCTGCAATCAATAATGATATGTGACACACAGGCTGAACAAACTCAGCTTGCCTTGAACGCTTGAACTCATATATGACAGAAGCCGGTTGTCAAATATTGTCTGTCAAGCAAACGTCTTCACACTGCAAGT
>JARJEB010031190.1:0-10316 GCA_030264535.1 Liometoxenus newtonarum
ACTTGGCACAGACGTTCGGTCCCGCGGTGGGCAGACCTGGTTCAAAGTTCAGCAAAATCGGTCGGTAAAGAAGGGCATTAGGGCCCATAATGTAAATTTCAAGAAAAAAATTTGGGAATTACGGCCAAACAAAAGATACGTTCTTATAGGAAATCAAAATTCTTTCATTTTAACACCTATAACTTTTTCTCGTACGATACATACTTTGTGAGATATTAATTCCTAAAATGTCAAATTTTGTGTATGCTTGTGAACAAATTTCCTGACAAACCGCCGAATGCATAGTGATGAAATTTGGTACGTGGGTAGACATCCATCTGGTCAGAACCTGGAGTAAAAATAAATGAAATCGGTTGGTAAAGAAGGGCACTTTACTAGGATGTCAAAACATAGATTTGCGTAGTGGCAAAATATTGCATATAGGTAAAAATAAAAAATATATTCTTGTAATATGCTATGATGACGTATTAACACACTATTGACTATACAGATACATAGTGTAGCTATATGGTATCGGAAAGTTGTGCGGTGTCCCGCACCGTATTTTTTACGTCCCTATTTACAGGAAAAAGTTTAAAATTTGTAATATAAATGAAATTTGTACTGTGAGTTGAAAGCCTTCCTAAATTCATTTCTTAATTAACTAATTAAAATGTTTCAATTTTTAAAGTTCCCCATTAAATACTTAGAAAATATTAAATTTTATAAAATTTCCATTGCTTTAAATAAATTTTAGGAAATTTCAATTTTCAATAAGTGACACAACTTGTCTTGCATTCGCTCAACATTTTTAAGAAACTAGAACACATTTCGTCCCCATTTACAGGGAAAAGTTATGAAAAGTTCTCTCCCTGACTGGCACTCGAACTCATTAAGATTAAACCCTTTAAAATTCGTAATAGAAATCAAATTTGTACTGTAAGTTGAAAGCCTTTTCCTAAATTCATTTCTTAATTAACTTATTAAAATGTTTCCATTTTTAAAGTTCCCCATTAAATACTCAGAAAATATTAAATTTTATAAAATTTGCATTCCTTTAAATAAATTTTAGGAAATTTAAATTTTCAATAAGTGATTTATTAAATTTGCAAATAATAATGACACAACTTGTCTTGCATTCGCTCAACATTTTTAAGAAACTAGAAGACATTTCAATTTTTATCTTTCTATCTATAGAACATTTCAAACTCTCTTTTGCTTTTGTTACCAATTTAAATTAACACACTGACTCAACAAATTATAATTAATAATTTTAATTACATAATTTATGCTTTCATGTTTAACAAATAAAACAATTTTAATTCCTACAAATATATTTTTACTTATAAAACTTTACTTTAGGTTTAGATACAATATATTTTTATTTAAAACAATTTTCCTATAAAATTAGTTTGAAACTTTTTTGCCATCATTTTTGACGACAATCGTTTGGAAACCTTGCTCCTTATCAACAATATACTTGATCGTTCTTAGACCACCGTCGGCTTCGATGACGGAATACTCACCGTGGACGACATCCCCGTCGCGTTCTTCAGAATGTCGCTTGTAATCTCCAGTTTTGTGGTCTTCGACATGGTAGGCATATTTATATTTTGGATGAGTCTGCAAATGTTAAATACAAATTTCAATGATATCACAAAATGAATTTTTGATGACTTTTTATTGATTAATTTCATTCGAAAGTTTAGTTTAGTGAATCGATTGATTGATTAATTCAGATATTATTAATTTACTTGTAATTCAACGACTTACATGGTGATGGTCGTGATTTTTTTGCAAATCGTATCCCGAATGGGAATGATAACTTCTAATTGAATGTTTTGTTGCCTGAGGTTGTTCTGCTTGATGATGGTGGTGTTCTTGAGGATATTGTTTCTCTGTTTGTGCTTGTTGTTGATACTGTGGTACTGGTACTCCATGAGATGCCTTAATAATTCTTCCACTTACTAACGATATTAATCCACAGCACAAGATAATGCACAAATGAAAGAACTAAAAACAAGTGAAAATTCATTGAATAAATCAGTTTTACATTGAAATAATTGACAATTTTCACTTACTTCGGATTGTTTAACGAACATTTCGAAGAGATTGTTGAAGAAGTAATAATGAAAAGTTGGCAAAAACCTATTGCTTTTATACGTGTTGGTTTAAATTTAATTATAATAAATTTCAAATTATAATTAGCAAACATTAATTAATCAAACGTTTAATAAATAACTGCATGTTTTATTTCAAATCGTGTTTTAGTTTTTTTTTGTGGTTATGATACGCTTTTTAAACTTTTTTACTTTCCGACCATAACGAATTAGGTATATGGTAGGAAAGATATGCAATCGATCAAATTTTCGAGGTTGGGTTTTCAACGGATCTCCATGAATCCAAAAAACTGGTTTTTGGAGTAATGAATTATGATTGATTACGTTTTGATATCACTAAATTTCTGTGCAATTTCCACTTTCCGTTCAAAATTACTTTTACAATCGACGATTTCTACGAAATCATGCTGTATATGGTCGGAAAGTTGTGCGCTGGGAATATAACGCACCGATTTTTTTTAAAAAGCAGTGGCCGTGCTTCAAGCAATAAAAGAGTATTTGTCAGAATGAGAAATAAATATAGTTATTAAATCGAGGTTTGCAAAATGAATTAAATTTATTCAATCTAGAAAAAGGTTTATATTATAAAATATTTTTATTCCTGCAATAGTTAGGGATTCTCTTTTCAATTTGTTTATTCCGACAATTTCAACAATACATGGTTCTGTGCGAAAATTTGCAGACAGCAAGTGTTGCGACTGAAAATTACAGAGGTTAATAATCAAAGTTCTTGTATCTAATCGCTGTTATCCATTAGTGAGACCTTTCCAGGCACTTAAACAAGACGGAGTGATTAAGAGTTAGAAGAAAGAGTTCTAACAGCAGGCGAATGTTAGTGGACAGAGGAGGATTAAATGAGTATTTGTTAAATTAAATTATTGAAAGTATAATTATTAAAATATTGAAATAATTGGTTAAATCTATTAACCTTTAAGTAGCATTGTTACAAATAGTTTTCAAAAATACATGGTTTCTAATTAACAATAGTTATGTTAATAATATTTATTAAACGAATTTGTATTAAAACATTGCCATTTAATTAAATTATTTAGTTGTCAAACTCACAAATATGCAATTATTGCTAGAACCGCGGCCGCGCTGATATTTTAGTACAACAAAATTATTCGGAAAAGCCTGGCCGCTCATATTTTAGAACGACAAAATTATTTTTAATATTAATTTATAATTTAAGAATGTAATTATATAACAAGACGCGGAAAATTATTGTCTTTATTTGATCTAATTGCGAGTTATTTTCATGCAAATGGGGAGCACTTTAAATTCCTTATGTTATGCCCTAACACCCGGTATGTATAGAGGTGAAAACAAACGAATATATTGTACAGTCTAATATTTTATCACTCTATTCATTTCGCATCAGTGTTATCATTCAGGTAAAACAGCCACATCGCCGCATATGTAGTATGTTTGCTTCTAATTGCAGACTCCTAATTGCCTACCAAAAGGTAACGATTATAATTTGTCATATGTAAAATTTAACGTGATATACTTAATTAAAAATGATATACTTAATCAAAAGAAAAATACATTTGAATTAGATATTTTAACTTTGTTTAAAAATTGCATAAAAGTATGACAAACAGCTAACCAAATAAAATTGTATTATAGCAATTTGTATTATAGAATGATATTATCGTTCTTTGTTTTCTCAAATATCAAATTTTAATCAAAAAATGTCGTATACATAGAATTACCACTTTCATAATTACGACAAAGTAGATTTTAATAGATAATGTACTTATGCTTATCGAACGAACGCAGCAGTTTTTTGCAAATGTACATAAACTGAGATATGAGAACAGGAAAGCGCGCTTAGCCTGACATAAATGTTGGCAGAAAGAAAAGCAGATGTAAACTCTCAAACAAGCCAATTATAGCGCAATTAAAATGAGTTAAACTACGCCAAAATCAGAATAGTAGTAGGGTGTTTCAAGAGAAATAAAATACGGAAAATTTTATAACAAAAATAACTGCTTTATGTGTCAATAAATAATAACTGGACGCAGAACAGTTTCATTACCAACAAATATTAGAAATGTAAATTGAAAACTTTTGATATTATATAATATATTTATATATTCAAAACTTTTCCCTTAGTTTTCTTGAACAAAATTTTATTTAATTATGCGGGCGAAAAAACATATATTATTTAGATTTTAATGAACACAATAATTTCGGTGTGTCAACGAACGATAAATTAACAGTTCCTTTTTTTTCATTAGAAGTTATCCCTGGCCAAAAATAACGAGTATCATCATCACACAATGATGGAAACATTTAGTGTAACGTGACACGAAAATGTTTCATTAATATGCACCAATGAATATTCAAAGTGAAAATTGAAAAAGTTTTATCTTACGTAAACCAAAAGTTCTCACTTTTCAATTTTCTTGACTTACAATTTATTTAATTCTTCGGACAAAAAAAATACAAATTATATTTACATTTTTAATTAACAAAATAATTTTAGCGTGTTAATTATAATGAATGGTTTTTCGTCTTGGAAGTTTATTCCTCTCATTTATACATTTAGGACATATTTAACACATCTTGATTTTTTTTGCTTTCTTCATGATGCTCTTGAAAGTTGAATTCCGAAAAGTTTTAATGAGTTTTGTTGAATTGTACCTACTAATTTATTTTTATATTTCTGTATTTTCTTTTCAATCAAATTTTTGTTGTCCTTAAATTTCTGAAATAAATATTTGGTTTTATTTAAATAATTTCACTGCCCACAATGCAGCCAGAGTTCAAACGTGAGAATAAATTTTCCCAATTATATGTTTTCCTAGACTATTTAAGAAATTATCAATATTGAAAATTAGTTTCTCATTTAGAGATTCAAACTAATTAAAATAAAAAAAATATAAACTCACTCTGTGCGTTGATTGGTTGCGTTTGACTAATTGTAGAAAACATAATACCAGATATTAGGCATTGTTAAGAATCGAAGGACTTGCACTGGCGTTATTAATTTAATATTAAAATTTAGTATTTTTAGCTAAATTTATCTAAGCATTGCAATAATAACTGCGTCGTCGAATTTTTATTTGGCATAACTACCTGTACTCACAACTACGCATACTAATAATAAGAATAATAACTGAAAGGCGTGCGCGATGCTTGGCCATGCTTTCCGGAACGCGGCCGTCAGCCGACTGTACGCTGATTTTCTCATGCTCATAGCCGTTTACCGCAATCGTCGACGTTCAAATGCAACAGGGTAGTCAATGGGCGCGCACATTTTATCCACCTGGCAGTTTGATCAGATTTGCTTGCAGTTGTTTAAAAAGTGTCGAATATAAAAAGTCAATCTTAATTTTAAATAGATCATTAATCTCTTAATAAAGTAGATTATTATAATTTGCAGATGGTAATATTTTCTACTAATCCACGTCTTCTGAGTCCAAATAAGTGGTGTTTGGGTGATAAAAAGTCGATAGTACTTAATTGTTATTTCTCCTATTGGAATCTTTTTCGATGAATATTTGAATTAATTTAAATGTACAAGGGTAGAATTAAGAGCCTATAAAGATGCCATTTTCTGATTTCTAAATTGCTCAAATATAGGTACTCATTTCAGAAGAAATTATTTTGATCGGAAAGTGTATACGACATTTATTACATTTTGATATCACTTAATATCTACAATTCCCAATTTCCAACAAAATAAGTTCTACGAAATTTAGTACATTGTCGGAAAGTTGTACGGTGCTATACTCTGTTTAAAAACTTCTGAAGAACTTTTTTTAAGATCGCCAGTTTTACACTATGCTAAAGTTTGATCTATATTTAATATAAGAATTTAAACGTAGAAACTTTAAACCAAACCAAATGTATTAATGCTAAACTTCTGTCGAATTTTCTTAAAATCCTTGTGACAAATTTTAGGTTTGTTCCAACAAACCAGCAAACTAGTTCGGAACAGTCCGACGCATGAGCAGTTTTACAAAAACGTTCCTTTTTTAAAACTGCTTATACGTCGTACAGTTCGGAACTAGTTTGGTGCATTGTTGGAACAAGCCTTTTATAATGCATCGGTCGGTATCCGAAACGCAAAGAATTAAATATGTATAAAAAGAAATCAAGAAATGAATTAAAAAATTAGTAATTTTGAATCAAGCATTGTCGATGCACTTTGTAAGATGTCAAATAGCTATTTGTAAAATTCATAATTTTTATTTATTAAATTTAAATTTTGAAAAAAATACAATTAAGGAATTATTTCTAATAATATAATTGTAGATTTAAGAGAATCTACTTATAAACATAAAATAATTTAAAATTGCCGCCAAATTTTATCTGGTGATTTATTTGATTACTTTTATTGTGTAAATTGGGCTTTGGCAACTGGTCCTTGTTTTTAAATAGACCATACCCCTAACGTAACCCATACAGATTAACAAGTGATGATGAAGGGATAGTCTACAGATCAATTTCTTAACATTTTTCCACCGGAAATTTGAATCGTCCTAATAATTAAAAAACCCATCAATTGCAATTTTTTATAAAATTATTAAAAGCATTATAGATTACTAAGTCATTTATTATAAAATAATTAATTGCATTTCAGTCAGAGTTAACACTCATCAAAAGTCTCTGAAATGAATAATTGGAGGATTCAAAACATTTTAGAGAATTTGGTTTCTAGTGATATTTTTTAGCAAGAAATCAAAGCCCGGGGTTTTTACTTTCCGGCTTACCGAAGGCATAGTAAGGAAAGATGGGTGATGAGGCAAAATATTGAACTCGGGTTTTCGACGGATCTCCACGAATCTCACTTCCCTGAGTCCGAAAAAGTGGTTTTTGGAGTGATGTGTGCGTGGCTGTGTCTCCGTGTGTATGTGCACAAAATTGCAGGCAAACTAAACTACGGATGGGGATAAAATTTGGTATCTGGGCATCTGTCCCTATCATTTGAACCTGGAGTAAAAAAACGAAATCGCCTGGTAAAGAAGAGTACTTTTCTAAAACGTCAAAACAAAAATGTACGTATCTCTACTGACCTTAAACGTCTTCGAAATTAAAAATCGGTAGGGGTTCGCACCGCACAACTTTCTGGCCATATCCAATACGATTTCGTAGAAATTGTACAGAATTAATTAGTGATATAAAAACCTAATCAATCACACTTCCAATTTCAGATCAAAATTGCTTTTACGGTCGACGAGTTCTACGAAATCGTATTTGATATGGCCAGAAAGTTGTGCGGTGCGAACCAGTACCGATTTATTTTAATTTCGATAACATTTAACGTCAATTTCAATATTGAAGTGTATATTGTCAATTCATAGTGTCAGCGTGATGGGAGCAGCATCGCTCATTTCTATTCTTATGCTGGTGATTGTTATGGGATTGTTGAAATGGTAGCACATATCTTCCAAACCATTAGCTCTAGAGAAATGTTAATGGCAAATTTTGCAAGAAATTGAAAATTAATTTTGAGATTATACATAGATACTTTTATTCTACAGTCAATATTTGGCGAGTTAGACCTACAAGTAAAGGTGTCTTCGTTAGCAGCCGATTTTGTTTATTTTTACTCCAGGTTCAACTGGGACGGACAGCTGTACAGATACCATATTTCAGTCCTATACGATGCTTGGTTTGGTTTGGGTTGGTTTGGTTTGGACAGCTGGACAGATACCATATTTCAGTCCGATACGATGCTTGGTTTGCCCGCAATTTTGTTCACACACACAGACACACACACACACGCGCACATCAGACCAAAGGACCGATTCTTAACTGGGGTCAACGGATCTCCACGAATCAGGGAAAAATAAGACTTTATTTTTTTTCATGATCGCCTTACTTTCTTATACCTAGGTACATACCTTCGGTATGTAGCCAGAAAGTAAAAACCGAGATGCTGAGAATTAATCGAGTGCGATTTTACTAACGAAATTACAGGCGTGTATTTCGTCAATGATTGCACCCTCAGGTTGCAAACGTTTTATTGCACCAGGACCCATAAGCTGCCGAGGTTTTGTAATAACACAAAGTTAAAATCTGAGTAAACTAAAACTTCGGAAAAGCCCATTTGAAGATTAAAAAAGAAATTTGTTATTTTAAAATGTAATTATAAATGTGGAAATTAGTTTTTACAGAAAATTATTCGCTTTATTTGATGACCTTTCTATTTTTTCCATCTCAATGGGGAACAGGAATATGCAGTAAAATGATGCAAATAGCCTACGTTTTGCCCTAACACCCAGTATACTGAAAAACTGATGTAAAGAATTACTTCTTTTTTTTCAGGACACTGTGAAAGCCAAATTAATCGAAGCTAACCCGGTAACGTACTCACGCATATGCAACAGATTCTAATGGATAATGTACAGAGAATACGATTGAAAGTTCTCTGGTGAGTTAAAAATCTAGATCAGGTTACAACACATACCTACACTATCAACTTATATTATGGATTATAGTAAGTGTATGACAATATTTAATGAATTTTACAGGTTCCTTTGGATGTAAAAGTGGAATTGGAGGATTCCTTATTACCCACAACATACCCACAAGTAGATGCATATAAAGAAAACGTAAAATTTGAGGAAGTGGATGTTGATACAATCTTTCCAAATATTCTGCTTAAATACAGTCGACAAGTTGTAGATCCGTTATCCGTAAATGTAAATGAATTAACCGATAACTTAGATGAATTTGGAAAATACGTAACAGCACAACTACGAAAACTTCCCGCTATTAATGTCCTACGACGTCAGGCAAAAATTCGAACTATTTTAAATAGGGAAAGTGTTACTGCTTTAGATATGTTAAAAAGTCAAAAGGCTGCTTTTAATCTCAGAATTTAATATTGAATTAAAAATATTAAATTGTGAGAATACATTTTAATAGTATATTATTCAATGAGCGCATGTGGAGGCTATTATACGCGAGGGCGAAGTTTACGAAGCGAGCCGAAGGCGAGCGTAGTAATCTCCCGAGCGTATAATAGCGCATATGCGCGAATTGAATACTATACTTTATCCGCGATCCTGCAGTATGGCTTTCAAACTTAAAAATTCAACCATGGAATTCAACTTGATGTAAATGTGCTGGGTTTTTTGCTTGAAAACCTTCCGATTGTCTTTTCAAGAATGCAACCAGTTTAGAATACCTGTCAATGTTCACAATTTCGTGAATACGAGTATTCAGTGTACTTTTGAGCATCGAATAATAAGCCCAACTTTTGAGCATCGAATAATAAGCCCAAAGTGACGATGATTTATATTTTTCAGCCAATTCGGTAAAATATACCAATAATACTGATTCGGATGAAGAATTAGTTTCTTTTTTCATCTTCCACTTCTTAAATGCATCATATGCATTCAAATATAACTTAATTGATTTTTGCGGCAGCAAATTTTCTGATGCAGATGCTACCGCTTGCTTGATTTCTAGCGGCGTACAGTGGATTTCTTCGACTTATTCATTTTTCAACCAACCGAAACCAATGTGAACCACACACAAACACCAAACACCACGAATGACTTGTAGTGTAGAGTGAATAAGACGTTTGCTTGACAGACAATATTTGACAGCCTGTCATATACGAGATATTTCAAGCTGCGATCGGATATTCTCTATTGACTATTTTCACTCTAAACGCTCTTTAGTCGTTCGGCTATTCCAAAAAAGGTGAATGGAGCATTCTTTATACACTCCAACACTACTCCAGCTACACTCCAACTCTGTCTGAATATCCAAACGCAGCTTCAGTTCAATAGATGACGTTTTAGATGCAGTCTCTGTGTGACATATCATTATTGAATGCAGGGAAGCGCTGTGCTTGACGTACAGTAAATCTTTTGTTGAGTAATGAATCCATTATTAACGCTTGTCTAGCTCATTATTCGCGATTGGTATTAATGTGAGTTATATGCGCCTGCATACACACCTAATAATGGCTGTTTTACTTCGTCGGCGCGGATAATAGTAGATTATATCATTAAGCGTATAAGTGACACTTTGTGTTGCGAGTAGGAACGGTTGACCGACAAGCGCAGTGAGCCGGACATTTCCTACAAGCCATACAAAGTCACTTATACGCTGAATGATATATACTATTTTATCTCCGAACGCCATTTAATTTAATCAAAATTGTAATAATGAATGAACAATGTCGAGGTTATGGCATTTGACGTTTGTTACTGTTACGCCAGTTGGGTTGCATAGGACTGCTCTGCT
>JARJEB010031215.1:0-19879 GCA_030264535.1 Liometoxenus newtonarum
AGCACCAGGTCGGAAGACGGCGGCGCCGAAGCCGCGTACCAAGTTTCATTCCGATCAGTTGCTTGGTTTGGCCGGAATCTTGGTGACAGACATACATCCACACACACACACACACACGGACATCAAGCCAAAAACCACTTTTTCGGACTCAGGGGATCGAGATTCGTGGAGATCCGTCGAAATCCCGACTTCGACCAAACGTTGGTGAATCCAATACTTTCCTATACTATACCTACGGTATAGCGTATAGTATCGGAAAGTAAAAAAATTAATAAATCATTGAAAATTAATATAAATTATAAATATGCTGAAAGTACTTGTTATGCTTCAAATGAAGGAGCAACGCGAGATTTATAATATTTTGCAAAATTAAAACAGATAGCAGAAGTTTACGAATAAAAATTGTCAGAATTCCAAGATAATTCCGAAAAACAGGAAGTTTAGATGAAAATTTCTTTCTAAATTTGGGAACTGACAGAAAGGTCACGTAGAACAGGTTCATCAACATTATTAACAACTACTTCATCAATTTGGTGACGATTGATGATGTCATTTTTATATTGAACTAAATGAAACAACATAAAATGACTGCAAAAGTCATGTTTGGTGTTGGTCACGAAAATGTCGAGGATAATATTTATAATGAAAGCTTTACTAACCTATTTGGTAGTCTTAAAATTTTAAGTAGCTAAAGCGCCAGAATATGAAATAAATCAAAATAAGAGGGAATTATATCCGATTTATTCTTCCCAATTGGCGTTAAGAGTTAGTCAATGAAATAAATTGAACAATACCAACAACCAACCCAACTTCAACTTGGGAAAGCATCAGGACTCGAGCTCGAGCCATGGACAGCTGGGGGGCGTTCAGGAAGTAAGTTCTCGATGCAAGCGACCGAAAGCGTTCAGAATATGTGGGGGAGCGCACTCCCAAAAGTGTAGTCTTGATCGTTCAGAATGTGCATACCCAGTTTGAACTGGTTATTTTGAGAGTAATTAGGAAGTTGTGCTAAACTCCACTCCAAAAAGACCGAAGAAACCGAATTACCAAACATAAAAGTTAGGTTTGGAACAAGTTGGAATTCTGGTTGGAATGAATTGAGAATGGCGGGGCGCACTTTTTTCCTAGGATTTAATGTCACAATTACCATCAACGTTTCATCTTCATCAGATAATTGTAATGGTGATTGTACTAAATCATCGAGAACTACATGTTTGCAAGCAATTTGCAAGCCATTAAAAGCGTAATGGACTCCTATTAACATATTCTTATCAAGGTTGTTGTTCATTATGAAGCCTGCTCGGAAACTTCATAAAAATGTATCGGGATGGTCTCGTAAAATGTTTTTAGTTTAGGTTAAGTTATTCCCTCGCGATGTGAAATATTATGTTATGCTCCGAACTACGCTCGAATCCGTTCAGAAACCCTTGAGTGAAGGGTGCGCTCTCAGGACTAAAAACCGAATTACTCTCCAAAAATCGCTCTACCTCGAGAGCGTACTTCCTCAACGGGCTCCTGTTTCGTTCGTCAGCATGACTTTGAGTACAAGTGTGACCATGGCTGGACCATGGTATAAGTGTGATCTGCTTTCCGAGGCAGTGTTGCCGCGGTCGAAAACAATTATGTACCAAAAGAGAGGGGAAAAATATACCAACCAACAGTATGGTATTTAAAGTTGCCTAACTTCAGTCATTGAATAGGCAACCACATTCGCAATATAAATCCATACAGTAATAAGTCACTAGAGAGAACATAAAGTCGATTAATTGGCGACAGGTATGTCAACAAGGGACGGAAGGGGGTTTACACCAAATCGCCATATTAGGTCGCGTCCAAAAGGCGCGATATTTGAAATATTCAAGCATTCATAACGAAATGATTAAAGCATGGTTCATGATTGACACAACAGAGTCATAGAACATAACTTGCAAAGTAGAAACCTCAGTAGAAACATACAATATGCTATACTACCGTTCACAATGACACGTAAAATAACATAACCGTAAGATAGCATTTTGCATGTTTCTACTTCGCAGGTTATGTTCTATGTCTATGTTATGTCAATCATGAACCATGCTTAAGGATTAACTTCGTAACTCGCTTCGTAATAAACCGTCATTATAGGTTATGTTTAGACATGAAGCAAAAAAGAATATTCTTGAGATTTTAACACAAGTTTTCGTTATTTTTATCTAAAAATCTCCATAAAAATCATAGAAAAGAACTAATTTACTATCACAGACAACAAATTGCTTTGCTATTTTCATCAATCTGTAAGTAGATATATAAATTCGTTATACATAAGTACCCATATCATTAATTTTTAGGGCAAGAGGAAAATATTGTTAGTAAAGCTCTCCTTCTCTTACTTGTTGAATGAATACACGATAACGGGTTGCCTAAAACGAATTTGCCTCACTTTCCCCTCCTGGTTTACTTACGCCATGGACTTACGCACGTTTCATCTAATAATTTGAAATGAATAATATTGAAAACGTTATATTGGTGAACGACGATAGCGGTGGCTATGTAATAGACCAAGGCAATATTTCGGTCCTCGCAACACCTCGAATCCGTTCTTTTATACACAAGTTGCTCCATACCTCGATATTGCTCGCTTTGTCGAGCATCCAGATGCATTTTCCGAACGCAGCAGATAACTATGGTCGTGCACAAAAAATCGATTGGGCAACAGGGGAAAGGTAATCAAGCCCAACAAAAATAGAACAAACTTGAGCTAACGGAATGGAGACAGCGTTAAACTAAAGGTTTAGTAAGAAATTAAAACATAAAATTCACAAAATGGAAAAGTTTAATGTAATAAAATGACTCAACTGGTATGTACATTTCTGAAATAGAAAAATATAGGTGGATGCACGGGATTTTACATTAAATATTTCAGACCTTCTTAAATTATAAGTAATGTAATACCACATAACTTTTAACGATGTTTCAATGCAGTTACACTGTATCCACGTATTAATAAAAAAATTAACAGGAAAATGTTTTCAAATATCAACAATTTCTATACCTATAGTAAAATCAGAAAAGCAGACTAACCTTTTGCGGAGGCCAAGGGAAGCACCAAAGCAAGCCAAGGATGAATATGTGAGGTTAGATCCGTTTTGATACTGCTACCGCCCGTGAGATGGAGGTAAACCTGCTTTTATGCAACCACAGTAACTAACTTTAGTTAGAGATTCTGAAAAGGAACGATGAGTATCAAATAAAGCAACAATAAATTTTTAAAGCATATTTATAAATTCAAGTTGCCAGCAAGACATATTTGTAATAAATTATCATTACTTATATTTCGTAGAAATTATTTTATTTTAAACATGTTATGGTTCCTTGAGGTTTAAATACTGGCAAAAATGAAAAGAATAATCAAAGAAATGTTCATTTTACTAACCCCAATTTCTTTGCTTCCACTTCGTATATCAGTAGGCGCCACATTTTTACAACAAATACTTCAGCCTCTTCATCCAGGACCTACCAAAAATAACATAGAAACAAATTATTTGTAATTGACGTAAAAAAGATTAAATGTTCTAAATAAGCCCTTACCATTTGCACATCTTCTAAAATAATTTGTGGCTGTGATCCGGCCATTACTTTTGAACAAATGAAGTCAACAAGCGTTGGTTCTGGCTCACCGATGTACTCAATTATCTTCTTGTTGATCCACGGCCTGATTTTCTTCTCCATTAAACCATTATCGATTACTGACCAATCGAGTTGATATGCAAATAAAGCTTCTTTTTCGGTTGGTATTTTTTCTATGAGGGATTTAATGTGTTTTCGTTTTTCTTCTTGTGATTTTATACTTTCTTCCGACTTCTTCTCACCGTTTTCCTTATCCTTTTTACTAGTTTTCTTATCTTCATTATAATCTATTAATAAAACGAAAACAACTCAATGCAAACGAGAAATATTGGCAAATTATACTTTCACAGTACAAACATCGATAATTAAATACATGAACAAATACAAAGTATTAGAAACGTACTGGAATAATTTCAGCAAAAATAAACAATTCTTGAACATCCCAAATTGCAAAACCATGGAAATATGTCCCTATCTTCGACCATATAATGTCCCTATTAATTATTTACAAAGACAGACATTGAAAAACACTCGGAAAGCCCCTATTATTTATTTACTTTTCTGATTACTTGGTGGATTAATGATTGTTGAATGAAATACCGATTATAAACTTACCTAAAGGTACTAATTTTCGTTTCTTTACTTGAGTACTCGTATCATCTTCATCGGGGTTAAACACTTCCCTAAGGTCAAGTTTCTTTCGTTTGGAATCACGAGTTTGACCATGTGGACTGAATACAATGGGTTTCGATAATGTGAGTTTCATTGTAGGATGAGGTATAGGATTCGCGGTTTCTTCTTCATGATTAGGCGTTGCTGAATGCCTCGAATCTTCGTCAGGCAACTAATCAGAAATCATTCATTACCACTTTCAAAGTACTAATTATACCTGAAGAAATATACCTGAGGAGTATCACTCGCTAAATCACTAGGTTTTTCTGGAGGTGGCGCTTTTGGACTGAAATGTTCGTTATCCATATCGCTATCACTGTCGATAGGTTCAGCTTCAACAGCAGCCAATTCCTGCGCCGCCTGTTGAACCACAAACTTTTCACGTTCCTCACGCTGTCGCTGCCGTTCTTGTTCTCGGTCGCGATCTCTCAATCTTTGTCGTTCTTGTTCACGTCCCTTTTCCTTCTCGCGTTGCTTCCAGTGCTCCATTTTAACATCGATTAGTAATTTGGGTTTGTATTGTTCCTCTCTTTCTCTTTTAATCTAGATTAATGATAAACGCACAAATAGAATCATCAACATTAGTAATAATAAATGATAATTACTCTTTCAAATTCAGCATTTGGGTCTTCAAATTCCCCACCGGAAAAGATTTTATTTTTCAACTCTTCAATTTCTTCTTTTTCCTTCACCCTGTCACGTCCATCCGATTCAGCTTCTTTCACTCTCTCCGCTAATCGTTTCTGCAATTCCCTTCCTTTATAGAATTTAACATCATCCCGCTCATCGTCGTAATCTTCCAGAAACTCTTTTAGTCTTTTTGCATCTCTTTCACGATCGTCGTCACGTTGGCGATCTTTTTCCCTTTCTTTTTCATAGTCTTTTAGTTTTTTGCGTTCCCTATTTTCCCAACCCCTGCGAGCAATACAATAGAAACTACCAATAAAAGTAATTCATAAACAATTAATGTAATTACAATCGAACTCTGTAGGTATTTTAATGAAATTAACGAAATTAATTCATAAACGACAAACAGACAGACAGACAGACAACCAACCTTAAACGTTCCTGGTAAGACGCCTCCTTCTCACGTGTTCTTCTTTCAGCTCGTTTCTTCTCCTTCGTTTCTTCTTCAATTTCTTTCTCTTTCTGTAAGTCCTTAGTGCTCTTATTAACTTTGTCATCGCGATCACGCTCCCGGTCACGATCTCTATCTCGATCTATACGTTCACGTTCCCTTTCGCGATCTCTTGCTTCACGTTGAGCTTCGCGCGATTCACGTGAATCCCGTGATTCCCTCACTCGTTCAACCGGTTCATGTTCGCTACGACTTCTATCACGTTCAACAACTTTTTCTTTTGACCTATTTTAAAGAAACAATATTAATCATTATTTGCCAATGAGTAAATCATAGATTTTTATAGTTTGATTACCTTGATCTAGTATGTCGTTTCTTCTTCTCGTCTTTTTCGACGCGTCGTTTGGGACTGGGTGAATGACTACTAGATCGTTCCCTTGTTCTAGCTCTTTCGCCGTGCCTATCCTTGTCTTTCTTGCGGCTCACCTCGCGTTCTTCTTCTTGTTTCTATAAGAAAGTAGAAATAACCAAATAAAATCGCGTTCGACAAAAAATTCGTCAAGAATTTGCGTATTAAAATATTTGGGTATATAAATCTAAAGTAATAAATAATTCAAAATTTCATACCACGAACTCTCTCTCTCTCTCTCTCATTCTACGTTGATCCTATTTTGCGTCGACAACTACATTATTTATATTTTTTTACATTTTACAAGTAACAATAACTTTTATTTTAAATTTTTTACAACAAATATAAATTAATATTAGTAAACTCTTTCTGTAAAAAAAAATATTGGCATATTTTTGTTTTCAATACACAGATATTTCAACGAAACGAGGAAAATAAATCTATGTGGGAAATGGTAGTTGTCTCGTGCAAAAATTTCCGGTAATTTATAAAATTATGCATGGATTTTGCATGAAACAACCAGAGATGTGATTGATATTTGATCCTAAATAGAACAGACAAGAGAACACGTATAATTTGCGATTGGTGTTGTAATAAAGTTATAATTATAAATAGGGGTATATTATTACTTAGACGAATGAAAACTTACTCTCAGAAACGAATGAATCTAGATCTAGATCAGAGTAGAATGACTCCTTCTGTAGTCGAGGTCTTGCTTGTTTGTAGCCTCCGATAATTGTAGATAGATATTTGGGCAAAACGGACTGTAACTTACGAACACAGTCCGCTGCCACAACAATTTACTAACAAAATCAACAGAATTTTGATGCTCTAAGAATCAACCATAATAGCAAACATCAAAAAGAAACAAGCGTTGTCAGAAATTTAAAACGGCACAGGAATGCATGCAAATAAAAACGTAAATACGTTCAAAAATAACGGCAGATGTGCATGATTCAAATTTCCTGCAAACTTGTTCTTCATGATAAAATAAGAAACTTGGCAAAAGCAACCACATTGGTTTAACTGGCGTTAAGTTTAACTAACCGTTGAAACACGAATTGTGGGTGATTGCGTAATAATTTCGTTTCAAACTGTCATTATTAAACAAATGTGGTTGCCCCTTGTCGATTTATTTCACAATTTGTGTAAAGACTCACCGGCGGCGCCCTGGGCCGAGCATTGGTGGAACTGCGCAGCTTCCATTAGCCTGTTTGGTTTCAAGTACCATATGAGCGCAACCTTTATAGCCTACTAATTTCCTAACAATATACAAAAACCTAACTCAAATCTGCCTTTAAAACCCCCATATTTTCTTATTTTCTTTCACAATCTTAACTTGATAATTTTTCACTTTAGCTCAAATGCAAATAGAGCTAAAGCGTTTTAAATAAAATAATCAAATCAATCAAATGATATCAAAAGTGATTTTTTGAGCCTATTCAAATAACCTAATCTCTCAACTAATTTGGTATTTTTGACCCAAGTCAAAAAATGATCGATTTACTCACCTTCATAATTTCACGGAATTTGCCAATTTCCCGTGTAATTAAATCGCGTTTTTCTTCTTCGACATCGGCTTCGTCAAGGATTTTATTACGCTTTTCCAATACTTCCTCTGTTAACAAAAAAAAAGAACAAACAAGAAATATATTGCCATTCCATTAACATAAGTATCAATAAAATAAAAATGCAGACCTTCTTTTTTCAGTTCAAAATTGTTCATTTCTTCTTCATATTCAACAAGGAGTTGCTTAATGCGTTCAATTGCTTGTGTATCTAACATTTGCGATTCTTCATCAAGTGGTTCATCATCTTCTAGTTCATCTTGTAGGGGCGAGGAGGAACCTTTTTCTTTCTTTCTCTTTTCAGCTGCAGATACGCAATAAACCAATTTTATTTTATTACATATTAATAAATATATAATACCATTACGTACCTTTATATTCATCAAGTACAGCTTTCGTTTTGGTATCGACCTTAGCCACTAATCGCTTTTCGCCGACCATTAAATCATGCAATATTCTAACAGCCCTTAGACCAGCATCGGGGCCTGCTAGCTCGCAGAAACCGAAACCTTTCACCTTCTTCCAGCTGATCACAGGACCACATGCAGACAAGATTTGGCGGATCATTGTGTCAGGAGCTCGTTCTGTTATATTTCCTGTAATGGCCGAATAGAATTCTATTTTAAGTGTGCATTAAAAAAATTGAGATGTGAACAAATTCTAAGGCTATCAATAACAACCTTAAATGGTTTTAAATTCTATATAAATAACACAACGTCATGAAATATAAAACCAAATGTATAAATAAAATAACATACCAACAAAAACAGTAACAGGAGGTCCTTGTAGTTGCAACTGTCGTAACTGCTCCCTATTAGGATTGAGTTTTGGAAATGCACGAATTTGTGGAGCTGATGTAACCTGCATAGGCACCATCTAGAAATTACGATAGTGTCCAAGATCAAATTTAATGACGATAAACTGAAATCAAGTTAAAAATATCTTACGTGTTGTATTGGCATAACGGCAGACATTAGAGGCGGTGGTGGTCCACTCATTGGCATGTAAGCCATTGGCGGCATACCCTGCACCAAGGGCGGCCGTCCCGGGTACGACATTGCACTGAATTTATTACTGATACTGATAATTATACACGAATTTGTAGACAGCCTGTTTCTTTTTTTCTTTTTTTTTTGGTTTGTTGGTTTGCTTTTAAAACAATATTAGCTGGCACACATATTATGGCAACTAACCTTATATCGATTATAAACTGCTACCAAAGTCGTAAATCTTCTAATTAAAATATGATTGCGGCGGATAACGATTACATTCGCAAACGCAACTTGAAGATGGATGATGGCACGTTTACGGCGTGTCCAACTAGCCGTATTACTATTAATAAAGCACTAATTACTAATGTTCATTTATCACAGTATCGATGCGATATTCCAAATTCACGTAACGCGATAGATGATTCTTATATGATCGTTGTTCACGTATAATTATAAAATGAACGCTGAGCTGGCCGTAGACGTCAGAACAAACATTCTGTAGCGGCCATCATTCCATTTAATTCCATTTTACAAACTGGCGAAGTAGTCCGCATGCGTGATAAAATTGGATCTCGTACCAACATAAAATTAGGTGGGATATTCAAAATTAACACGAGGAAAGAAAGCAATGAAGCGTGAAAATCTATTTATCCAGAATAATATGTGCTTAGAAATTATATCTATAGTATGAGGGGACATTCAAGTTAGTGAAATGTTAATTGACAATTAAATGTTAAAAGAAAATTTCGTTTTTGAAAATAAGCGGAAATAACACAACAAAGTGTAAGCTACCAATATGAGTAACGAGGGCGCCACTTGTCATGCGACAAAGAAATAATAAGTCTAGTTTCCATGCGGCGATTTGTTTTTTGCGAGATAGTTATGATTGGATGAAAACTGTCCGTTAATTTGACGCAGGATTCTCGCAAGATTTAATATTTTGGGGGGCGGGAATGTTGAGCATATGTGTTGAGCAGTGTTGAACATGTCAAGGTCACTATGTTATTGAATTAAGTTGATTTTTTGCAAGATTTCAGCCAATGACAGCAATCTCGCAAAACGCAAAATCGCTGCATGGAAACGCAACCGGCACAAATAAATCCAACAAGAAGCAACAGCAAACGGAAAACTGACCAAACCAAGTAAACAAGTCAAACACGTGAAACACGTTTCGTCCAACGGCCATTTGATTATTTCTAAAGGTACAATTTTAATTTTTACACATTTCTAAACAAACTAACAAAGTATTTTAATTAGCTTCTGCTTCACTATGGACCAAACTAACCCTTTCAATTCGCATATTAACGCATTAATTCATGAATCACTCGATACCCGTAACAACATTTACAAAGGCGCGAACCACAAACCAACTCGTATGCAAAACATAAGCTTAGGCATCAAGAATCTTCGTAATGTTTTACCATTGAAAGAACGTCGGCTCTCCCAAGGTAACATACTTAAATGGGCCATCTACTACATTAAATTCCTTCAAAGCCAATCTCCCCGGCGTGATGATAACAGATTCATGGAATGGATGTTGATAACTTACCTTGACACCCGGTGTGACTTCGCATCTGATCAACTATCATTTTGTTTGCACACCATGAACGACGTCGAAACAGTCAAAACTTTGATTCCAAATCTTCGTGGTGCTTATAGTCGCGGATTGAATAACTCCCATGCAGCTGTGATGGCCGTGGATCAACATTATCTTACATTAGCTCATGGTGCAGTTGGTTGGTTGGGTGCTCCCGAAGATTTCTTGCACGAGTACCAGAACGCCAGGATGGCTAAAATTTTGGAATTGGCTCAACAGTTCTCTGAAGATAAGACCACCGCTACCGCTATGGAAAGTATTATTGAAATCAAGGCGATCCAGCAATAAGTTTTTTAAAATTTTTGATATTTACATTTCTATATAATAGAATTAAACTCTTTCCTGTTTTTCTGTGTGACAGACAAGAGTGTACCTGTTGTTTTGTGTTCTTAATTATTAAATATGTGAATTTTATCAACTTATTCTAAATAAAAAGTTATTTTAATAATAATTGTTAATGTTTGTTTGTTCAAAATATTTAAGTTTGTTCCAGTGATGGCATGACTGTTTGCACCGGTGCAAACAGATGCCTGCCAATATACGCCCAATTGGTGCATTCATCATTGCAATCGGTGCATTGCTTCCGTTATGCCACACTGTAAACTACTCAGAGTAGTTCCGACCTGTTCAAAGTATTTCTGAACTACTCAGAGTAGTTAGTGACATGTCGAACGCATGAAATTGGTGCAAACGATTGCACCGAATGCACCAAATTGATGCATTTGGTGCACCCGGTGCAAATGTCATCACTGGTTTGTTCCAACTCTGATGGTGCTTTCCGACAAACGCGTAAAGCGGCCCATACACTTTCAACCTAGTCGTCAACCTTGTCAACTAGGTTGGGGTTGTTGCCCACACACATGTCAACCAAGTTGATAAACTTCAGTTTTATTTTGGCCTTCTCACCAGTTTTTACAAGTTGACTGCACAATTCCCAAAAAACAACTGATGTTTACAAGCATGTCGTGGCTCCGCCCACCAAAAATCCAAACCACTTTGATTCTCTTCAACTTGGTACTCAACATTAAATTTCAACATCAACCTGCCCACAGACGGTCAACCTAGTCCTCAACATTGCAAGTTGAGGACTAGGTTGAAAGTGTATGGGCCGCGTGTAGGTCATGGGACACAATGTAACAGTTTTTCATATTTTTACGCGCGCGTTATTGTATTCTACGCGTCTCTTTTACGCGTTGGTCGGGAAGCACCATCATAAATACTTTTGCTATAGAAAATAGGAAATTTATGGAAAGGCCGTATTTACTGTAGTTGCCATTTTTGTTTCATTTGCATAATATTTCTTTATATTACATTAATTAATTAAATTGAAAACATCCTACATACATAGTAATAATATTCTCCTCTACAGTAAAGTTGTACAGATTGATTAAGAATTATGTACAATTTAAATTTCTCTCATCTTAATCATTTGATTCGTATTTTTTACTTTTTACTTTTCTTTATCTATCATTTTTATATCTTTCATCAGAAATATTTGTCTAAAAATTTCGAGCTGTATTTACAGAGAAAATATCACAATGATTATTATAAACATGAATCCATGAATGAAATAATTGCACTTGCAGGCGCAAATTCTTTTTTTTTTGTTACTCTTACCATTTACGAGTGTATTTCATTTCGTTATAAAGAGTCTTAATTTTTCGTTAGTTTCATTTTTCATTTGTGTTCTTCCAACGTACATAATTCTAGACATTTCCAACTATTTCATTTCATTACTCTCATGTAGAGTACAGCAACAAAAAAAAACAATAAAAATAAGTATTAAATAATAGACTAAAAACAAAAATCAAACTTCAATTCCAATTTAAACGGTGAATGAAATGAAATGATGAAAATGAAATCTTAATTTTCATTTTAAGCATGTAAATTGTAATTGTGTACTTGTTAAACCCTGTCTGTTACCGTTAATTTACACAAATGCCTTTTCAGTTTCAGGCCAGCCAAATGGTAAATATTTCAAAAATATTTTACAATAATTAAGGAAAGCATCAAAAATTACATTATTACTACTAATAAATGGAATTTAAATATAAATATTATACAACATGCACAAAATCGTTACACTCTCTTTCCTGAAATTGTAAAATATCTTTGATGTTGAATTTTTTTTTGCAATATTTATGTGTCTATGTAATATTTCAATTTGGTTAGCATCATAATTGAATAATCAAATACAAATTAATAGGTACAACAAAACAAAAACTATGATACAAAATAAAATATTGGAACTTTCAAAAAGTTCATTCATAAAATCGACACGTGCACATACCACGCATGCACAGAATTGCAATTATTTCTTACTTTTGTGTGTGTGTGTTGTTTCGTATGCTGTTATTAGTTATTATTTATTACTTTACACATTTAAGTAATAGTTGACTTGTTTACTTAAACTTATAAAACGACAATTTTAACATGAATATGACGGATATTTTGACATTCATTACAATCATTAGTTATTGACTTGAAGACTGAACTAAACTTGGGCTTTTGTAAGAAAATAGAAAATACATAAATTTATTTTGGTTTGCTACTTTGCTCGTTAAATGATGAAACGAAAAGAAAATATATAAACAACATTCATATAAAATTAGTAAATACATACATACATTTTTCTTCCGTTTGTAAAAGTGTGAATTTTGTCATTTGATTGTAAAGAGGAAAGATTTCATTTACTTAGTCACTAACAAATGTAGAAATATTACAATTACTTGGGGATGGACCTGTTTGCTATATGTATCAGTAGAATTAATATTATATCACTACTTCAATGTGTTTATCGGATTTATCCCAAAAAATCCATTTCGTTCTTTAATTAATTTGTAATTGATTACTATGCATTTATATAATTATGTACTTAATTCGTTTCCGTTTCAATTACTTTACAATCAAAATCAAGTACTCTTTCACATAGTCATTTCTCATTTAAAGATTTAAATTTTAAAATTAGCTACATATTTATAAACATCACAGCATGACCATCATAATATATTATCAAATATTTTTGTTTCGCCATTTTGTTTCATGTTCGTTTCGAGATTAATTAATAAAAGAAATTACAAATTTCAGACTTACATTTAACGGCAATTATACAGAACTGTTAATTTTGGTTTCTAGTTCTATTTTTGTTGTATTTTATAGATTTTTATAAATATTGTTTGAAAATTTGTTTTCATTTTCAAGTTTTCACTTCTTAAATATACAAATGCAACCATAAAATGTGCAATGCAAAAGTACAAAGTTTCATGTCGATTTGTTCAGACAAACTTGAAATAATTCGTATTCTTTCGTATTTGTTAAGTATCTACACCCTTACTCTTAACTTAATTAGCAACTAACAAAATAGTTAATCAATCGTTTATCGTTGTAATCACAAAATATTATATCAAAGTAAAAGAATACACCAAAACACGCAATATTTATGAAATAAGCCAAAGAAGAACGATCAAATAATAAAAAAAAGAATGAAAGAATGCAATTGCAAAATAAAATTCAAATTACTTATTGTTATCAATCAGGCGCCGCACACAACTATTACTTGTCAATAAAAATATTAAACAACGACAACGTTACGTATTTTGTACACAGAATCAGTCAATAATTAATTAAATCTTGTGTCGTGCGTCGTTACTGTTTCTCGTTTCATAATAAATTATTGGTATTTGCTGTCAAGTGTAATTTGCAACGTGTGATTCAATAAATGCTTTCGAAATACTATTAGGAGTAGTTCGATGAAGAACTCTGAGTCATTCGGAACTACTCTGATTAGTGTAGAGTTACTCTGGGTAGTTTATAGTAGCATATCGAAGTTATTGCAGTTATTTGTGGTTTTCGATTTGATCTATGGAGCTGCACAGCAACAGTTCCAGTCTTGGAGCTATTAGTAGTTCCTTGGATCAAATCGAAAGCCATTATTGAGAACAAATTCAATTCTGTGCAGGGTACTGCACAATACCGACCATATCAATTTCTTGTGTGTGTGTATGTGTGTGTGTGTGTGTTGTCTGTGTGAATTCTATTAGTGTAAGTTAATTTTCGTTTCACTCTCCATCATGTTATCATATCAATCAATGTATGTCATCATTTTGTTTTCGTCTATATCGAATATATGTATGTTGTTATCAATCATTTCCATTTTTCCATTATTTTATGATTATTCAAAGTTATTAAAAAAATTAATAATTGAAAAAATTACCTTATCCTTTACAATAATAATATAATATGAGGCATGTAGATAAAATGCCATAAAACGTACAAAAATCTTATTAAAATAACTTACAAGGACATAGCGTAGTTGTATTATTTTTGACAGAAGAATTCCGCAAAACTTTGGACCACAAGATTCTTTGTTGTTATAATTTTATTTTATATTTACATAACTGTATATTTATATCCTGGCACGGTAATTACCAAGACATTTATTTATTAATTAATTGCGCTGTTTCTTATTGACAATGTTGTGATTTTACTGCATTTGGAACGTTTTTAATTTATAATAACAGTTACTGAACTGGATCGAAATTATTAAATAATTTTCAATTCTTTCGTTCACAAACATGTTTAGAACAAATTAGTGATGGCAAACCGGTTTGCCCCGTGCAACTAATCACGGTTTGCACCGGGTGCAATCAGATTCGCGCCATAACCTTAAAATCAGACGAAAAGCGCGTCATCCAACGCCTGAACTGAATGCACCCAACTGGTGCATTGGGTGCATAAGCGTTTATAACCGGTGCAAATGCCATCACTGGAACGAATAAACTTGGTTCTGAACATGTTGGTTAATTGTAAAATTTCGTTTTTTCGTTAATTTTTCATTTTTTGTTTGTTTCTATGTATAATGTTTGGATTCTAAGTAAATCCTAATCCTAGTTTGAAGATGTAGATATATAAATATTATTTTTCACTTTTTGTGTTTTCTTTTTTTTTTGATTGCCTGACGTAATTATTGTACAAAATTATTTATAATAGTCCCGATTCCAGTTGACTGACTTATAGTAATGATCAACGATAGATTTTTTATATTCCCGAATAAAGAAAATAATTATATCCATTAATATAACAAGAAATTATACACTCTCTGGCTATCTATTGGATCATCAATTAATTAACTCTCTATACAAATAAATGCAGATTAAAATTGTTCACACGATCGCGTCGTATTAAATCCCCCCCCCCTCCCCCCCAAACAAACTAATATCTTCATTATTACGAACATATGTTAAAGTTTTAAGTTCAAAAATTCATAAATGAATGCAGAATGGGTATTAACAACAAGAAACTTATATATTAATGAACGTCATTAATTGTTTATATTACTAATTATATATGTACAAAAATTATTAATTAGTATTCACTTAGCGTTCCTTATTAATCATTAATATTTTTCTATATACGAATAAGAATGAAATTTAATACGACGCAATTTAAAAAATACTGATGTAAATGCTTCCATATTTGTACTCCTTCGGATTTTTTATGTACTTACAATTATTAGCTTATTTAGTGTTACAGTTTCATTAAATATTTTTTACTTCGTGTTCTGTTCATCATAGAATTTTATAGATTATAGTAATTATTTAATATGTATTTTGCAAATTTCCATCTTTACCTTGTCGTTATTGTTATTATAATATCGACTGTTTTTTATCAAACTATAAGCAATAGATTATTAACACACTTTGTATTAAATTACAAAAACGCGTGATAAAAATGACCTTGATACACAATTAAAATTTAAAAAATTGAAAATCATCAAATATCAGTTCGAAAACACATTTATAAAATAGAAATATCAAATCACAATTATGTTTGTTTTCGAATGATAATTTTCGTTATCATTTTTTTTTATTCTTAAAGCTTTTATTTTTTCTTCCAGAAATTTTCATCAAAATCATATGAAAATACATTTCAACAATTCATATATGAATGGAAAAATGTTAACTGTTTGTATTGACTTACCACACATTTTTTCTATTTTACATTGTAAAGCGTAAACTACTTTATTTTATTTGGTTATTGTTGCTATTTTTAGAGTGACTTTGTTGTTATCAATATTGTTTGTTATTATTGTTGATTAATGTATTGTGACTGGTTGCCCAATGGATATTATTCTGTTAGGTTATCTTTAGCAACATTTTGTAATTTCGAATGAAAATTTCCATTATCATTTTTTTTATACTAAAGCTTTTGTTATTTGTTTCCAGAATTTTCCATCAAAATCATGACTCATTATACATTTCAACAATTCATATTTGATACAAAAATGTTCAACTGTTTGTACTGATTTACCACATTTTTTATCTTTAAATATCTATTTTACACTGTAAAATGTAAACTACTTTATTTTATTTGGTCATTGTTGCTATTGGAGTGATTTTGTTGTTAATATGTTTTTTGTTGATTAATGTATTGCGACTTGTTGGTGAATGATATTATTCTGTTAGGTTAGGTTATCTTTTGCAACATTTTGTAACAAACGAAAAGCAAATTAAATTAAAATGCAAGTCGAGAACAATCAAAAATCAAATATCATTGTCGTTACTTACAATAGCAGGACTTTACGTATGGACACTTCCAAAAAAAAAACACACAATTGACACACTAATTTACACAGTAGGACATTTTGAATTTCGTAAAAGAAGCACATGCATACTCTGCTGTTATAAATAACAAGAACAAAATTTGGCAATTAGGCATGTCGACCTTAGTCGACCATTTTAACGACGCATTCATTTTGTTCTTGATGCTTCTTTTTGCAATCAGACATGTTGTTACAATTCCGTTGACTTGTTAATTGTTTGTCATGATAAGATGAGAAAAATATCACAGTTTTAACTTAAAACTTACATATATTGGATATTTTATGTTAATGTTAATGCTGTAGTAATAGTTCCTAACATTTTAATCCAAAATTTATAGAAATATATCGCTTATAGTTTGAGAAATCGAATAATTCACATCTCACTTGAACTGGTTCGGTTCATAAATATGTTTTCCAAAATTTCTTAAGACTACATTGACTATATATTTGTTTTGTTACTTAGTTGCATTAATAAATTTTCTTAATATTTTTATGTTAAACTTTAAAGATTTAATTTTTTTATACAAATTTTGTTTCGTTCTCTCTCAGAATTGTTTTTCTCTGTATTATATAGGTAATTTAATTTATTGTAAAAAGGCACCCAAAAATTTGCACGATTTTGTTTAATTTGTTGTTACTTGTTATTGTATCATGTACCATATGATTACGAATGACTCTATGATTAATATTTTCCTGACTTGTAACTAACGTTCTAAGTTTATTGACCTAATTTGTAGTTTTTCATTTAAAGTCTCTATCTACGTTGAAGAAAGTAGTTATTATTGTTTACTTGTTTGTTGTTGATGTTGTTGTGGTAGATTCCTTGTAGAAATTGTTGTTGTTTTAGTTGTTGAATGAAGATGGTCTGTAGTAGTAGTTGCAAGTTTTAAAAATTCCTTTGAACCAAATATGTAGCAATCAATGATTGAAGCGAACATTTCTTCCATTCTTTCTTTGTATCTTTGTTTTAAATGCGTCGAACAAAATAAATATAACGAATCTATCGTTAATCTATCGTAAATCCAGATCAAATGCATAAAGTTGCAAGATTATTATTGACTTATCGTTGCTGTCCGTGTTGTTTCCTTATTATTAACAGTTTTATAGTAAATATATAGTAATATTGTGTGGTTCGTATTTGTAAATGTTTTGTGGCAAATTCCTAGTTAGTTTAGACTCTGACAACATTTTTGTAGTGCCTTGTCGTCGTGAAAGTCATGTTTCTGTACATCGTTGGCGGCACCGGGTACGTTGGTCCATCGAAACGATACGGCGACCTGCTCTGTGGCATGTTGAAACTCAACTGAAAATACATTTTGATGTTAGTTTTTTTTATGCTTCAACGATAACAAATAACTGCAAGCAATACTTACTTCTCTAGGTATTGGCTTAATTCTAAGCGATGTGACGGGCGCGGGATTGTACCGTTGGTGTTTTGGATCGAGAGTTGGCGGTCGCAGCGGTTTGCTTCGCCGTGCCTTGTCCTGCAAGGGTGTCGTCGGTGGTGACGGTGATGGACTCGATGATTCAGACGATGAGGATTCCGACGGGAAAGTTGCTAATGTACAGTACGAGCCTTCCGACTCGCCTAACCTGTAAACCCAAGAAATAAAACTCAATAAATATATTTATATTTCTTTTTCATAAGTCACAGTAAATTAGTTCATGTTTGATTTGATTGAAGCGACTGAATCATATCAGTTGGTAGCAACAACCAGCATAAGGATCAAGACCCTCAGAGCAGAGCCAATATGATATTAAATAAATACGCAACAATGAACTGATAATGTAAATTTGCAATCAACGAAAGGTCACAGAGCAACAAATAACATTTTCATAGCCGTATGCTTATGCCTATCCTAGCAACTCTCTCGCCCACGGCCACGACGCAAAACGTCGTCATGGCTACCAACAAAATATATGTACTTACGTGCCAGTACACTGAACAAACAGCAAAGCAGTTGAACTGAACTTACTGTCGAACGATATCGACGATATTGGAATGATGGGAAAGGTGAGGACGTGACACTACGGGCCACAGCTGCTCGGTACAGATTCGAGTTACTCTGGGAAGTTTACAGAAGTAAATCGAAAACAGCTAATATTCTTTAGAAAAAGAGGTGAACGAAGTGTAAAGAATTGATAAGTTTGTCACAGTCACCAGCAGGCAATACAATGAGAGACGGCACAACAGCACACTGTATTCTTTTCAATACAATGCATCGTTGTATAATCGTTCAATTTGTATTTATTTGTAGGAATACGATTGTCAGACGTGCGTGTCATTGGCGTGTAAGCTTTTATATATCGTCAATCGCACTGAATAAACTGCTGGCTTTGTTGCTTGTATTGCTTCTGTTTGCTTGCGCAATTGCGTACGTACATAAAATGTTTATAATTTGCGTTATTGCGTTGTGATAATGTTCCCGTACAAAGCAATACAACAAAAAGGCGATAAGGACAAAATATCATATACCTAATAACGTACCTACCCAGCGCACCCTCGAAGTATAAATAACACAAAACAACAAAAGAACCATTTTTTCATATTCAAATTTCATACGTCCTTATCAAAAACAAGAAAAGATTTGATGTGTAACCTTAATTGTTCTCTTTTTCATTAGTCAGTTATCTATTGTGTATTATTCAAAAAAATATTATTGATTATGAATTTTAATTACTTAGTAAAAAGTCAATAACACCAAATCAATGAAGGAAAACGGTTTATAAAAAAAGCATTATGAGAATTTACAATTCAAATTTGTTTTGTTCTTTATTGTTGTTGCTTTCTATGATATTATGAGTAGAGTATTATGCTTTTTGGTGGAATTTTTTGATTGTAATGAGTAAATAAATATATGCATTACTTTTGCTTCTAATGATGAAGTTGATTTGAATACGTTGTATTTCAAAATGTTGCATATGGACAAAGCAAAAGCAAAGCAAGCACAACATGTTTTCATGTTGATAAACCGTCTTAATAGGCATGCAATTGATAAAATCGAGAAATGAACAAACGCACATGTTTCGTGCACATGACCATCGAGGCACAGTGGAGAAGTACAAGTTTCTAAAAATATATACACGGTGTCCAAGATAAGAATGAGCAGCATGGGGATTTTGAAAACGGTAAAAGATACAGGGTGGCTTAAATTAGGAAAAAGTTGCACTATTTAGAGTATGTTTACATGACGGTCGCAGAAATTCATGATTGTTTATCGTTATCGAATTTTTCCAAAAAATGCAATTTTTCGGATTTTTGATTTTTCCAATTTTTGTATTTATTTTAAAAGATATTAAAAAACTAATGGCACTTTGTCATTGTCACTTTTTAAGCTCTACCAAATGGCGTCTTC
>JARJEB010031216.1:0-14705 GCA_030264535.1 Liometoxenus newtonarum
GACAGGAATATTTAACAACATATAAGAAAATTTCAATGTCAATGTTATTTTATAAATCAAAAATCGGTGTGTTAAATTCGCACCGCTCATATACACCGACCATATACACTACGATTTCTTAAAAATCGTCGATCGTAAAAGTAATTTTGTTCGAAAGGTGAATATGAATGCCATTTTCACTTTTCTAGAAACAGTTCATCTCATTTTTCTGCTCTCCAATCTTGATTTAACACATTTTCGGATTCAGGGATTTTTTGCCTCATCACCTAACTTTTCTTACTATACTTTCGGTAAGTCGGAAAGCAAAAAAAAAACATATTTAACTTCATGTATATTTTTTTAAACTAATTATGTAAATATACCTTTTTTTGTCTTCAATTTATGTCTTCTTTGTTCAATGGACATCCTTCTCACATTACCGAAAAACCTTAACATTCTCCAATCGTTTCATTATCGTTAATTACCTTGCTTATTATATTTTCATCTCCTTTTAGCTTGAGAGTTCTGCTTGTTTTTATAATACGAATTTATTTCAGGCCTTACTCGGTTTAGTACTTCTTCTTCACAACATTTTCATTTTTTTTTGCGATATCTCCGAAACGAAAAAGGTACAATTTAAGAATAAAAAGAATTCAACAAAAATAATTTGGAAGAATTCACAATGGAATATAGAAAATATTCTTTGAAAAGTTTTTATTCAACGCATAAATAAAAATTGCAATCAACAAAAAATGGATTTGTACCCTGGAGTGGTAATTGTGATAAATAATACTTGCTCATCTGTTTCTCGTTTTCACCCTTCTCTAACGCATCTATTTTTAACGACATAATCAACTTGTCCTTCTAGGGGAGATGGATGTTTATTTTTTTAAGTACTTCACTTTAGTTTTAAAAATTTTTTCTACTAACGACATACCCTGTAGATATAATAATGACAGCACACAATACACAATGACGTTTGCATTTATGCTGATGCGAATTCTATGCGTGTGTGTGTGTGTGTGTGTGTGTGTGTGTGTGTGGGTGTGTGTGTGTGTGTGTGTGTGTGTGTGTATTAAATGTTTGCTTTCGTTTCCCCACAATGTTTATGTTTACAATACTTTAACGGGCAACTTCCTGGAACTTTCCACTTCCAGTATACATATAACAAACATGAACAAACCTCGGAACAATTACGTACACATTCTATAGGTAAAGAGAATGGGGATGATTATAATTGGTAAAAACAGGAAGAGAACATTTTTTAAAAATGAAAAAATAATTGAAGATAAATAACTGGAAATGGAAACTAATTGAATATGTAAACGAAAATGAATGTAAAAGTTTTTTAGGATCCAGAAAAAATTTAAAAAATTGAAGTGAAAGAAGAAAACAATATATTCATGAAATTAAGTTAAAGAGTACACTACTTAAAAATGGACGTTCGTTTTTACTACTTAAAAATGGACGTTCGTTTTTTAACACTTTTATAAAATAAGTCCTTGTACGTTCTATAATTACATATTTACTAATTTGTATTTTCTAAACAAGAAATATTTAGTACAAGAAGATTTAATTTAAATAATAATTCATAGAATGAATAACGAATAACGAGACTTAAAAGAAGAAATATATAGACAAGCACCTCGACATGCACTTAACTTCTTCGTAATTTATGAATGCGCGTGTTTGTGGTTCAAAACTAAACCAAAAGGAATGGAGAAGTAACGATTTCAAGTTTCCAGTTTGAATGTTTGAAGATACTTTGATTATACCGGGACATTCATTTCAATCGTTCCGTTCCGTTAGCGGTATTCGGAATAGTAAACTCCCCACTCTTATTCTCCTTCGCTCGCAGTACGCCCACTTTTAGACTAGTGCGACGCGCGTATTGGTCCTCTCCCCACTCCTACTCAGTCCTACGTCACATTTCTGTGGAAGATTAGTAGAATGAATGTCGCGGTATAGCAAAATATTGAATTTTAATGTTACAAAAGCTTTCAATTTGAAAACATGAAGTTGTTTGCACACTTTACTAATGAAGAACGAAACAAACAAAGCTAAAGAAGTTGTGCACTGTGCGTATTCAAATAAACGAGTAACGAATAGAATAAGAAGTGACAAAAAAAAACAGTAAATGAGTAGAAATATATTTCTCAGTCAATTCGAAGTTTTGGTTAATGAACTTCCCTGGTCTCGCGAAACTTTTTTGAAATTGTAAATTGCGGCTTAACCTTAAATGCTTAAATGCACAAAACATAAAAGAAAATGAGTGAAATGACGGAAATAATTAAAATCATTTTTGTTGGAGCGCTTGGAACTGGAAATATAGTGAATTTTATTATGGAAAACTTTTCGCGTGATGAATGAAGTTGGCGAAGAAATTCCTGAAAATGTAAATTTGTTTTAATCGCTTGTAATTATCTTGATAATAATTAAAAGATTATCAAACACCATATTAAGTATAAAAGGGTTAAGCTATAAAAATATTACAAGAAGAATTATAATTATAATAAAATTCAATCCAAAGTGTGAAGTTTTAATCTTTCTCCCGCTCAAAGTTTATTTAAACTTTGTTATTATTTTCGCCTCAACTTTTTCATCATAATTTTCCAATTTTTATCGATATTTAAACAAATTTTTGATCTCTCATCACATCAACTGTAAAATCTAAAATCACTAGTTTCTACAAGATAATTTCGCTTAATGATGTAATATAAAGCCCGTTTTACACGATTCAATTTTCCCGGTTCGGGTAATCACTCATTTAGCGATTATTGTTATTTATAAATAAAAAAAATAAAAGAAAATTTTCCATTTTTATTAATCTCACGAAATGTGAGCTTTTCCTTCATTGTCCGGTTAAGTTGTCTTGTCACATTTCCGTTTTCCGGTTATCCGGGTTCTGAGGAATGTATATGTGGTTGGATTATGGTCGGTTTGGGCTTCGTTAAGCAAAATTGCAAAAACGCAAAAATAAAAAAAAGGTAAAAGGGGCATTTCCGTATATTCGTTCTTTTATTCCATTCCATTTCCTAACAAAACGGCAGGGCTGGATGACAGACAGCCAGGCCAGCAACTGATGTGGCTTTTGATTCCATTTACGGGTGGGACAACGTTCTTTGCGTTTGTTATTAAAGAGAAACGTTGCTTTTCGGCTTTTCTCGTCGTTATCGTGATGCCGACACGATTTTCCAAGCGAAATTGTGAAATCTTTTAAGCAAATGTTTGAAGTGTACTTACTGCAGACTGCTCCACAACAGTTTTGATTTCAACGCAAAGCATGAAATTTCCTTTTAAAGAAAGAAGCGGAGCGTTCGTTAGTTACTAATTTTTAAGTATTCTAATGTTTGCAGTTGGTGTGTAAATTTTGTTAATTTAAAATTACTAAAATTCACATAAACAGAAAATGTTACTTTAGTGTTACTCCAGGGCTTCTCCAGTGTTACTCCAGTATCACACCCGTGTTACTTCAATGATATTCCAGTGCTACTCCAGTGTTACTCCAATGTTACTCCTGTGTTTCTGTAGTGTTACTACAGTGTCACACCGGTGTTACTTCAATGATATTCCAGTGCTACTCCAATGTTACTCCAGTCTTACTCTGGTGTTACTCCAGTGTTTCTCCAGTGTTACTCCAGTCTCACACCGTTGTTACTTCAATGAAACTCCAATGCTACTCCAATGTTATTCCCGTGTTACTCCAATGTAATTCCAGTGTTCCTCCAGTATTACTCGTGATACTCCAGTGTTACTCCGGTGTTACTCCAGTGTTACTCCAGTGTTCCTCCAGTCTCACACCGGTGTTACTTCAATGATACTCCAGTGCTACTCCAATGTTACTCCAGTGTTACTTCGGTGTTACTCCAATGTAAATCCAGTGTTCCTCCAGTGCCATTCCAGTGTCATTCCAGTGCTGCTCCAGTATTACTCTAGTGTTACTCCGGTGTTACTCCAGTGTAATTCCAGTGTTCCTCCATTGTGTCATTCCAGTGTCATTCGATTGCTGCTCCAGTATTACTCTAGTGTGGCTCCAGTGTATTTCGTTAATTTGCTAGAGCTACGAAGACCTTAAAGTTTGTTTGGTTGCATAAATATTTTATTTTTGCTAATTAATTCCGCTTTACATTTAATAAGCAGGAATTGTTAAGGATTAAATGAAAAACAAAAATATTTGAATTTGAAAAGTTCTAAAATGAAATTAATTAATCATGAAGCGCAACTTCCGGCTTTTAAGTAATAGGTAGCTTTTGTGGGGTTTGTTTAAAAGGGTTTTTACATTTTCATAACCACGCACGGTTATATGGGGTGGCTCCACTTGCTTAAATATGAAAAATGTTTCCATTTTAGATTCGCGGCCGAGGACGAGTTGTCTTGGGACTAGAGCCAAGCAGAAGTTGGTTCAAGTCGACTCGGAACAGCACGAGACGAGAAAATATGAGATTTACCTTACCGGAAACGCAAAATGTGCAGACTTTATTTTATGACTTTGTAGCTTCTTCTCATCGTCACCAGTAGCGTAACCAGAGCCGCATTGAGGGGTGTAGGCGCTGACGGGAACCGGAATCCAAAAATACATATAATTTTCTTAATCCAAACAGTAGAACGAGGGCACGAGGGTGGTCTTTAGCCCCTTCAGCCCCCCACTGGTTACGCCAGTGATCGTCACTCACTAATAAAAATATACAATTTTATACAAAATATACATTCGCACAAATTAAACGAAGAGTTTAAAGAAATTTGGAAAATAATAAAAGTTTTGATTGTCGTTTAAATAAAAAATTGATTTTTCCAACACCCAGTATGAATGCATTATCGGTATTTTAAATGTGAATACATTTTTTTTGTTTCACGTCAAAATCGATTTGAGAAGTTTCACATCTTCAAAGTTGGCGTCGTTAAATTCAGAAAAGTATACAAAGCGATCCAAGAAATTCTAAAACAAGAAATAATATCTGTCAATTTCTTCAAATTCTAGAATTTTTGTTACTCCCATTTTTTCTTTTGTCTCCTTTTTTTATAAACCGAAGCGC
Source organism: Liometoxenus newtonarum (assembly GCA_030264535.1). NCBI lineage: Eukaryota > Metazoa > Arthropoda > Insecta > Coleoptera > Staphylinidae > Liometoxenus > Liometoxenus newtonarum. The sequence continues at coordinate 5,013 of JARJEB010031216.1, forward strand.
TTTGCACTTTTTCAATTTCATATTTTCTCTTTACTGCTAGTTTCGTTAGCAGGAAAACTTCCGAAACTTGTGCGATTTATTTTTTTAGTGGTTTCCTCGCTAAAAGTGGAAGTTCCCTAAAAACTATCAGGAATTGTTCCTTAGTAAAACTTGTTAGTACTAATTACAGACAATTTTGGGAAATTTGACGAAAAAATGGACAAAAATGGCATGGCAATTCATAGATAGCGCAAAAGTTAGGTTAGGAAAGTAAGTGGTAACCCAGAAAAATATCGTAAGTCGAAAATGATGAAAGAACATGTTTCTGGAAAATTAGGATATTTAGAAGGTGAAAAGTGCTGGTCGCTGAAAATATCGTTTTTACGTTTTCAACCCGACAAAAAGTGCCATGCCAGTGCAAAAAAAAAAAATAACGAAAACGTGGTGGAAAACTTTTAACGTTTTACACGACCCTTGACACCAATAAAAATTTGCAATTGCAGACTTGCATTGAATCGCAACTTTAAAGCATGGTTCATGATTGACATAACATAGACATAGTACATAACCTGCAAAGTAGAAACATACAAAATGCTATACTACAGTTCACAATGTCACGTAAAATAACATAACCGTAGTATAGCATTTTCCATGTTTTTACTTCGCAGGTTATGTTCTATGTTTATGTTATGTCAATCATAAACCATGCATTACTCGTTCCAACTTTTTTTTTACTATCAAAGACAACCAATGATAATTTCACTTTTGAAACTTTAACATAAACAATCTACAAGCATTATTATTGTCGGAGTAGATAATTTTGGAATGGATTTATGTATTTTCTTTTTTTTTGAGGTTATCTTTATGATGCTTTTGGTGAAATATAAAGACATTAGGCCATTAGGACATTATGTAATTCCGGTTTAGGGTGCGGGTGCCTAGCAGTACGAGTAAAATGTCGTAAAATGAGAATCCATAATATGTTCCCGAAGCTCATAACAGCGTCCTAATCTCGTTTCGGACGCTTATAGTCCTTAACAGCACCCCTAGAGGATTTTCGTATTACCGTGGTCTACATAATAAATATAGTAAATGCAATTAAAGGTTTATATCAGCACTTTTACAATTTATCTTAGTGATGAAGCGTTGTAATACTAGGTAATTAATTTCTATCCTAAACTGGCCTACAGAGAACAAATTTTCCAAAGTTCGAGGAAGTGAAAGTTTTAATGTGCGAGTTTTTTTTTGTAATTCATACCAAGGACGTGACAAGGTCGTGCCTCTTATGCATCTCTTATGGCACTTATCTCAATAATTTTAAGGTTAGGAAAAGTGTAAAGTGATTTAAGTCAATTCTGGTTTGATAAAAGTACAAGCTACCATAAAAAAACATTTTTAAATTAATTTTGGTTGGGAAACATTGTTAGGCTCGGAGATGTGCAAGTTTTGTTGTGCGATTTGTTGTATATCATGCCAAGGTCGTGCCTCTATTGCACTTATTCGCTATAATTTTAAGGTTAAGAAACGTGTAAGTGATTTAAGTCAATTGTGATATGATAAAAGTACCATAAGTACCAAAGTACCATAAAAAAGAACATTTCTAAACTAAATTTTGTTCGGTGTTAGGTTCGGAGATCTGCAAGTTTTTTGTGCGACCTCCATGCTTCTCGTCATTTCTTTGTAATTTTAAGGTGAAGTTTAGTTAAAAGTGATTTAAGTCTATTGTTTGATAGAGATTGTAAAAAGTGTAAAAATCAAACATGATATTAAAGAACTTTAAGTCTAACGAAAAAAATCCATTTCACTGAACGAAATATAAGAGTGGATCAGATAAAATAGAAAACTTGTTGATGGTATAAAAATTGCTGTTGTGCAAACAGTACAACAGCCAAAGTTATCTTCTTGCTACATTAAAATAATAAGTGCTGCATGAAAACTTGAAATTTTGCAAAACAAATGTTTGGAATTGTAAATTATACGAAAAGGAACGTGAAAATCATACAAATTAAATTAAAAAAGAAAACAACTCGACTTTTCTGTTTTTTCCCTAGCTTAGTATATAGATAAAACAAAAATCCCAAGGAAAAGCACTAGATATTTCTCGAAATAATGTGTGAGAATTGTAGTATGTTTTTGGACTTTTAAAAATAAAGTGAGCAAAAAGTCTTAGAACATTGAATTTACTCGTAAAAAATTTAAAAACACGTTTTTTGGACGATTTTGAGCTGAATTCGTTCAAAAATGATGTTTTTGGACTTTTAAAAATAAAGTGAGCAAAAATTCTTAGAACATTGAATTTATTAGTAAAAAATCTAAAAAAGTAACAGGAATATTTCAGATAAGAGGGAGTAGATACCGAATTTGTTGCTTACAGCTCCAGTAAAAGTACGATAGGCATAATCCGGCCCTGTCGATCACTTAAGATCACCATCAGGCGAATATGGTTCACCACAAATATACAATATACACAAACCACAATAGTTGTTTAAGTTAAGTTATAAATTATCAAAGTTATCAAAGTTAAAATTAATTAAATAATAAACTACATACAACAAGGTTGTCATGCATCTTTAACTTCTGTTCAACAAAGTATAAAATATTATAGAGACATAATTCATACCGTTCTATCCTCAATTCAAACAGGATTTGATCAAGTCGATGTTGCAATCATGTAGTAAATCTCATTAACATGTATGTGACGCAGTACGAAAGGTGAACTGTTTACAAAAATAAACCGTCTTGTGCGAAGAGTCGGAAGGTCCCCAATGGGATCTGACTGGGCACTTAGTAGAACATATAGTTGACGTGATACCAGGTGTATCGTGTACAAACAAAACGTGGGTACCACGGTGGTGAAAGAAACCTGTAGGTTTCATCGGTTACCGATGATCAAAAATCCAATTATGATTGGTTTTGTATAATTGTATTCTTGATAATAGTTGTAAGTTTACAATGTAAAAATGTAAAATTACCAATTTCTCTGTAACAATTTACAATGTAAATTATACATAAATTTTTACATACTTATCTATTTAATGTAATTTATTATTTTACATATGATGATGTAAATTTACATTAAATACCACTAATTTTTGATATAATTTTACACAATTTTTTTTTCTGTGAAGTGAAATATTCGCCATTATATGTCTGATTCATCTCGTATAGGTAGATATACCTATAAAACAGGTAAGTGTTTGTGCAAGTCGACTACATAATAATCTCAATTCTAAACAGCAACACAATTAATGCATCATTATTAAAGCTAATAGAATCAAAATTTCTGTGTACACAAAGTCGCATTGTTCGCGTATGTTACACAATTAGTAAACGGTCCTCAAAACAAATTCATCTACGTCAGTATAGTCTATGTCCATAACCATAAGATAAGCAAGGTAACCCACACGATACAAATTTAGATTGAACAATATTGGAGGCAATAACTGAAATGAACCCAAAACGATGATAAAAGTTTTTGGAGGTTTACGAAGTTGATCCATTTTCTTTTTATAATAATATAGGTATATCCTTATTATTCTTTTATGTACCTATAACTAAAAAAATATATTTAGTAATGCACTTTTTTAGGATCAAATCATATATATTTATTTGTGAGAATTGTCTTGGAAATGCAAATGTTCAAAATCATTGTAATTGAAACGCTTTGCCGAAATGAGTTTCTCTTTCCTTTCCCCGCATATCTATATCTAGCCAGTAGAAATTCTAAGAGAGTCCTTGGAGAGAAACGTTGGAATCCTTGAGGCCTCTCGCATCGGGGTATTGATCGGCGTATATTCTGGACCCGTCTTACACCCGCACCAGCAACTCAAGCTCCGGGACTGCTTAATTCCAACCCTTCGCCTCATTACACTCTTAGGGTCCCACTCCCTCTCTCTCTCTCTTTCTCTCTCTCTACGGTCGGCCGATTCTCATCCTTAACGATTCTCAAGTCCAAGAGCCTTGCTTACGCCTTTCCAAACTACCAACGAACCAAGCCAAAACAAAATCAAAATTTTTTTACATAGGTATCCTTAATAATAATAATAAGTCCAAACCCAAAGAAATGAACATTGATCATATTTAAGCATCAATTTGTAGGTCAAACCTGAAACAGATGACGTCAGTAAAAAAAAGTTCAAAGGCAAAGGTTTAAAGCACGGAGAAAGTAAATTAATGCATCAAATCATATCAACAATGACCAACATAATAAATCGGTATGGGTTCGCACCACACAACTTTCCGACTACGTTATATATGTATAAAATTTAGTGATATGCAAATGTAATTTGAATGTCATTTCTACTTTCCGTTCGAGGTATATGATCGGAAAGTTATGCGGTGCGAGCTCGTACCCATTTATTTTGATGCGAACCCATACGGAGTATGGGTCATTTCGATGACATTTAACGTCAATTTCAATATTCATTATTTTTGTTCATGAACGAATCTCCACGAATCAAGGAAAAAATAAGATTTTTATGTTTTTCATGATAACCTATCTTTCCCAAATCTACATTCCTTCGGAATGTGGCCGGAAAAAAAGAAAGAAACTTAACTTGTCAAATCTCAAATTTACCTACATATAATAATAGAACAATTTGATATTATTGAAAACAATTCAATTGATCTACCTGTACCACTTTGGTATACGTTTTCGGTTTAGCTGGTGTTAGATGTAAGTATATGTCCAACCATCAGGCATTTCTCATTGAAATCGACATAAATTTATTCGATGGTTCGATCCATCTCCTATTATTGTGGTCGATTGTGTGTTGAGTTGTAGATGATGAATGAGAAGTGTCGTATAGGTAACTTACCACTACCATCAGTATCAGTAGACTAGACTAGAGAAGAGATATTGGTCGTAAACTTGTATTCTGGCTTAACAATAAGTATAGGTAGAGTTATATATTAAGGCCAACTGGTAGGTATATGCTTACGAGAAAACTATTCCTGTGATCGTTCAGGAGTTTCCACTCTGACGCGCGTCGACCCGTCGACTTCTTGCATGAACGATTCCTCAGGAACGTCGAACCGCATCGCCTAAGCTGATTACATACTTTGTGCAGTCACTCTCGCATGGATAGAGATCCAGTGCCTCTCCGAGCCTTTCCTTTCCTTCAGTGTTCGGTGATCAGTGTTCGCGCATATAGCCCACCTGCTACTGCTTGAAGCCCGACCGCAGGAAAAAAAAACACATTTATGTCATGACACGATACTATCTACTCTGTATATCTTCAGCGTCTACAACTATACATACAACTATACAGTTGTCTACAACTATACTATACCACTATATAGACATTGCTAAATAGCTAGATATGTCAGAAAAAAACGTAATAAATGGACGACGCCGCCAGCTACACTCCGGAGTTTTCGAAAGTGAGAAACTTTTCGCAAGTTTATTTCTTTTTTATTCCCCCGTCGTCGGCGGCGTCTCAAGATGGCAGACATGCTGTGTGAAATCATCCGCGCGCAGCGCATGGATATGATGAATCACATAATAGATTTCAATTTGTAGAATGCCTTTAAACTCGCTAACAAAACACGAGTGGCGCCCTCTGGATGCCAGTTACATTTACGGCCTACGACGATGCGCCTCTATTCTATTAAAATATATTCATTTTCTTTATGATATGCAGTATTTAAAAAATTTAAACATTTTATATATTAGTATAACTTCGTCATTGGAATAAATTTTTTTTGTAGATTTCCAATCGTGTTTTTATTTTTGCGTACATGCATTAGATGAATGTTTGTCATTTCATTTCTGATTTCTGAATTCGAAATTCGCGAATGGTAATGATGGATGTTCGATATTGTACGACTATAGGTATATACAATTTTAAAAAGGCCGCATTTGTATATCCGTGAACCCGTGAAAATTATTTCACCTAGAAGCCTACATAATACGTCAAACGCATTTGAATTTATCTCTATGTATTGATGACAACACTGTTGAAGTATGGCTATATATGAATTAAAGCTTGGATATGGTCATCAGCAGCAGTAAAACGCCGAAAAATTTTCCTCCGCGTTTTCACGATGTATAGGAAAGGAACATATGTGAAAATGAATGCCCGAATGCGTTTGGAGTTGATTATAGTTCATTCATCGGAAATGATATGCGTTGGTGGACCGTTAATGTTCTCTCAATATACCTATAATAGGTAGGTATACCTATGTGTGGTGTGGCACATAGGCGCCAACTTCTGGGTTGCGAGGGTGCATGCGCAAAATCTGTGAGAAATATAGGTACCTACACATTCTTTTCGTGAACTATGAAAGACGTTGGAAGGAGGAGGAGTGGATGTCAATGTGCAACCCACACAATTATCAAAAGTCGACGCTTATGGTGTGGCATGTATGATTCGTTTTGAATTTTTCGCATTTATTCGCATAGTCAGTAATTCTAATACTTACATGAATATTTCTTTATGAAATTGTTCCACTCTTTGAATTTATTATTATAATATTATAATAATAATCGGGCGATTACTCCGCTCAGCTTCGCCTCGTTACGTAAGCTTCGCCCTCGCGTATAATAATATACCTACTATTATATTATATAAATCTATATAAGTAATTTTACTTTGTTGCTTCAATTGTACACCCTGTATTATACCTACATATGCGGATGAGAGCCTCAATAAGCCACATACCTGTTGTACTTATTCACATTATTAAAAGAGGGTATACTGCGTTCGGCGAACACATTCATTAAGTTCATTGCTAGTAAGCGCTTTGATTGCGCAGTACATTGTACGAATCAAGCAGTTTCACACGTTAAACATTAAAAAACACGCTCGAGGATTCAAAAAGATGAACTCACACAGTTAAAATGCAAGCACGAACTTCAAACTTGACATTGACCTGTTTGACAAATACGAGACATAGGAGCTGCTTGCAACAGGCTTACCAATAGCAATACTCAATTCAAATTTGGCGCGCATTTGTGGGTGAATTGAAATAGGTACTGAATGCAAATATTAACCATTAACGGACTATTCAGCAAAGACTAAAGTTTGTGAAAACTTGACACACGTAGTATATTCGTCGCACCGCGAACAAATCCGTATATGCGCATTATTAAAGATTCATTAAAGTAATTTATATTTCTATACTTTCCCAACTTGATGCTACTTTAACGTAGGTAATAGTTAACTGTCTTATAATTTTCTTTTCAAACAAGTGCCCTTCTTTACCAGCCGATTTTGTTTTGGTTTACTCCAGGTTCAAGTTAGATGTCAAATTTTACCCCGCGATATGTTGTTTGGTTTGCCCGGAATTTTGTTCACACACCTACACACAGACACATTACTCAAAAAACCACTTTTCCAAACTAGGGAGGCGGGATTCCTGGAGATCCGCCGAAAACCTGAGTTCGAAATTTATCCTTACTATAGATACGTTCGGTAAGTCGGAATGTCGGAAAGTAGAAAGATTGCAGAATTTTGCAGGAGCTTCTTCCTAATAGATTCAATTCAAACTTCTGAATTTCGATATTATATCACTCAAAAAGGAATAGGTGGGTTTAAAGCCAAAAAGGTGAAACTACCGGGTTAGGGAGGCGGCGAGTGGAAAAGAAGTACTTTGCCCGGAATTTTGTTCACACACCTACACACAGACACATTACTCAAAAAACTACTTTTTCGAACTCAGGGAGGCGAGATTCATGGATATCCGTCGAAAACCCGTGTTTGAGATTTTGAATGATCACCTACCTTTACTTAATATATCTTCGCTAAGTCGGAACGTAGAAAGATTGCGGACTTTTGCAGGAGCTTCTTCCTAATATAATCAATTCATACTTCTGAACTTCGATATTATATCACTCAAAAGGGAATAGTTGGGTCTAAAGCCAAAAAGGTAAAAGTACGGGGTTAGGGAGGCGGCGAGTGGAAAAGAAGTACTTTGCCCGGAATTTTGTTCACACACCTACACACAGTCACATTACTCAAAAAACTACTTTTTCGAACTCAGGGAGGCGAGATTCATGGAGATCCGTCGAAAACCCGTTTTCGAGATTTTGCCTGATCACCTACCTTTCCTTACTATACCTTCGGTAAGTCGGAAAGTAGAAAGATTGCGGACTTTTGCAGGAGCTTCTTCCTAATAGATTCAATTCAAACTTCTGAATTTCGATATTATATCACTCAAAAAGGAATAGGTGGGTTTAAAGCCAAAAAGGTAAAAGTAAAGGGTTAGGGAGGCGGCGAGTGGAAAAGAGGTACACTTTGCATGCTGGAGAAGTCGGTCGTCAGACGAATGCGAATGTGAATTGCATTAAATCAATAACCGGTTATGTGTTCCAATAAGGGGCCAATTATTAATATTCTCTGCATTCGACAGTTTCTAGGCTTTGCTCCTACCACTGCCGCCCCGTATCGACTCTCTTCACGGCAGTCCGTGCTTTACGTTGCTATAATAGTTAGTTGCTTCTGCTTTATGAATCCATACATGCATAAATGACACACAACTGCAGTGTTCCTTTCAATTCTCAATTCTCCAAACAAAGTTTCCAACTTATTGCAGTCACTAGCAGGTGTATTAATTGAGCGTCACTAATATAGACTTTGGTAGTTTAATGCTGAATGTCAGAATGTGTAAAAGAATTACATAAACATACACAATCTGAATAGTTATCGAGATTCATGAGAGATGTGGAAAGTTGTTAGCTATGAATTCATGTTTCTCCAAATTTCTCAGATTTGCAGAGCACCTCTCCTCGGTTCTCGGCAGAAGAACCGAAATTTTTGTCTGAAATATGCGCCTGTGTCCTGTGTTCATAATTGAACGACGTCACATTTTGTTCCATATAGACACAAAAGCGGCTCGCCTTTGTGTCGTTCTTTTCAGGTCATTAGGTGCCAGCCAATGCGGAATGCGACGATGATCATTCTTATACAGTCGGCTTGTTTCAACAAGAGTTCTCTCGTTAACGTATATAACGAAATCGTTATGTCGTTGCGTTATATTATTATTCGTTATTTCGCGTTTAGTTAAGTCTTTCTTTATAGTTGAAGTAACGCCTGTGTTATGATAATTTCACCATTTTCCCCATTTTCCCTAATATTTAGGATATAGAAGAACTACCTACACGACGAACACCCTAAAGGCCTAAATCTAAAAGATGAATCTTCCCGTGTATGCGATTTTCAAAACTGTTTCAACCCCGCATATTTTTACTTTCTGGCCACATACCAAAAGTATGTAGGTATAAGAAAGTAAGGTGATCATGAAAAATTTAAAGTCTTATTTTTCCCTGATTCGTGGAGATCCGTTGACTCCAGGTCCAAAATCTGCTTTATGGTCTGATGTGTGTCTGTGTGTGTGAACAAAATTGCGGGCAAACCAAGCATCGTATCGGACTGAAATTTGGTAGGTACCTGGGCAGCTGTACCTCCCAGTTGCACCTGGAGTAAAAATAAACAAAATCGGCTGGTAAAGAAGACACCTTTACTTGTAGGCCAAAACGTCTAACTCGCTAAATATTGTAGCATAAAAGTATCTATATAATCTCCGAATTATTATTCAATTCCTTTCAAGACTTGCCATTAACATTTCTTATAGAGCTAATATGTGCAACCATTTAAACAATCCAATAACAATTACCATCATAAGAATTGGGATGATGAATTAAATTAAAACATAAAATAGTGAATGTGCATCCAGAGAGAATATTTTGCTTTTACTTGCAGCCTTAAGAACAAA
>JARJEB010031233.1:0-17622 GCA_030264535.1 Liometoxenus newtonarum
CAGCACCCGATCACGCAGACAGGACGACTAGTTATCCACATTATACGAAAGTATTATTTTTAAGTAATGTATTATTTCCGTTTGAAATGAAACAAACAGTAGTATTAGAGAAAAATAGTAACCTTAGTATTAATATATTTGGATTAGAATATTTACATAGTGAAAATAGAAATATTGTTGTTGGTCCATTATATATTACAAAAGAAAAGAAGGAACGTCACGTTAATCTTCTCTATTTGGAATCTGAAGAGTCTAATGGTCACTATGTTCTCATTAAAAATTTATCCCGATTAATTTCTACTCAAATTTCAACTCATGGACATGCAGTACATTTTTGTGATGGATGATTGCAAACTTTTTCCGTTTCATTTAAATTTGAAGATCATTTAAAGTATGGATGTGATAAAGTTAGAGTTGATATGCCATCGAAGGAAAACCGTAGAAAAATGTTTACTGAGGATTATATAAATGATATTGAATTGATTTTTAAATCGTATGAGCGAAAAATGAAAGTACCCTTTGCTATTTATGCCGATTTTTAATCTTATTTAAAGCCGGTGTCTACATGTGAGCAAAATAATTCATTCACTATCAAACACTATCAAACAGCGGCAGCATGTAGCACATTCATTCGCTTATTATATAGTGTGGGAGTATGATTTTCCTGTGAATAAATTCGAAACGTGTACAGGACCGGATTGCACTAAAGTTTTCATTGAGAGATTGATACGAGATACGAAATTTTATTATAACAACTATTTGAAACGAAAAATAAGCCTAGTTGAACTGAATAATGTTGAATCATTGCAATACATGTTTGCTGACAATTACGGCTGACAATTATAAAGTATTGGATCACTGTCATTTAACTGGTGAATTTCGTGGAGGGGTAAATGTAACTTGCAATCTCAATTATAAAATTCCAAAATGTATTCCAGTTTTCTTTCACAATTTGAGCGGTTCCGATTCGCATTTGTTCTTGTGTGATCTAGCTTTAGATGAGGAGAAAATTGATGTAATTCCAATACACAAAGAGAAGTACATAAGCTTCAGTAAAGCTGTTCACGTCGAATACAATGACGAACTAGAACAAAACGTATATATGAAGCTTCGATTTTTGGATTCATTGCGATTCATGGCTTCAAGTTTGGATAAACTTGCTCAAAATTTAAAGGAATATCCCCATGTTAAAAGCTTTTTCCCTGATCCGAAACAATTTAACTTAGTTACTCGTAAAGGTGTATTTCCTTACGAGTATATTGATAAATTAAAAGAAAAACAACTTCCAACAAAAGATCAGTTTTATAGTAAACTTAATGATTCCAATATTTCCTATCGAGATTAAAGCCATACGCAAAATGTATGGGATACGTTTAACTGTAAAAATTTAGGTGAGTATTCAGACTTGTACTTGAAAGGTGATGTTTTGATGCTGGCAGAGCTCTTCGAACAATTTCGGAAAACCTGCTATCAGGCTTATGACCTTGATCCAGGGCACAGATTTACAGCATCTGGTCTAAGTTGGGACGCGATGCTAAAGTACACGAAGGTAAATTTGGAATTACTAACAGATTACAGTATGCTTAATTTTCTGCAAAATAGTTTGCGCGGAGGCCTGAGCCAATGTTCGCATAGATATGCGAAAGCAAATAATAGATACATGAAAAATTTTGATAAAAGCAAAGAAGAATCATATCTTGCATACTTGGACGCCAACAATTTATATGGATATGCAATGTCTCAACATTTGCCGATTCGCAATTTTGCTTGGTGCAGTGATGTCAATATCGATGTTCTAAATGTTCGCGATGATTCACCCATTGGTTACATTCTGGATGTCGATGTTGATTATCCTACCGAATTGCACGACTTGCACAATGATCTGCCATTCCTCCCAGCGAATAAAATTCCGCCAAGCTCAAAATTTAAAAATAAAAAATTATTGGCAACACTTGAAGATAAAAGAAATTATGTTATTCATTACAGAAATCTGAAACAAGCTATGTTGAATGGCTTGAAATTTATTAAAATTAATCGAGTACTCCAATTTGAACAGGAGGCTTGGTTGTAAACCGATAGAAAACATTAAAAAGCGCATCGACGTAAAACTAATAAATCACTGGGAGGATATTGGTAACAGACGTGGTGCGCGCTCCTTGATCGCGAAACCAAATTTTCACAGCTCCTCGATTTTCTCAGAAGATCTGTTAGAGATACAGTTAAAAAAACGCATATCTTTTTTAATAAACCAATATTTGCAAGTTTTGCAATTTTGGAAGCGTCAAAATATTTAATCTATCAATTCTATTATGATTTTCTGCTAAAAAAAATTCAAGAAAATAGTCTAAAATCATGCTACATGGACACGGATAGCTTTACTCCTTATATGCGCCCTCACGATCTATATAATAGTAGATTATATCATTAAGCGTATAAGTGTCACTTTGTGTGGCGAGTAGGAACGATTGCGTACTGCACGCCGATTGGTCCCAAATCACTTTATGCTCCTAGGAGTATAAACCGAATCACTTTATGCTCCTAGGAGGTATAAATTATTATGAGTATCGGAGGCACCATAAAGCTACACTTATACAGCATGCAACAGAGAATGTAATGTGTCACTTATACGACGTTCGGAGATAAAGTTAATTTCGATTGGGTAGCCAGTACAAATAGAATTATTATAATAGGGATTTATGGAAACTAAACTCGATTGACATTCGAAGCAATCCAGGGCGCGCCTGAGAACAATACTATGCTGGGATTCTCTCAGAAAGTGTTGTTCTCGGGTGGGCAAATTTTTTCAAATGGAACGCAGCCTTAGTCTCTGCTGCATGGTTAATTTTTAGTTATTTTCTTATTTACTGGTTATTTTCGTTATTTATCTATTATAATCGTTATTCTCAGTAGTGCAATTAGTGAAAATAACAATTTTTGCCAAATATGGCAAACAATAAAGCGTGGATTTGCCAAGAATTGGTTGACAATGCTGAAAATTGGTCACTGGCTGGAAATATTGGACTGTTGAAACATATGGAACAATTTGCTGAGGTAACAAACACACTACTGCGAATATGCTTTGAAAGTTTGTTTATCATAACTAAATCTATTCTATTAGAATCTATTTCGACAAGCTGAGGAAACCGATAAGAACCTAAATAATTTGTTGAACGAAGTCGATAGCACGTCAATCCAACTGGATTTGGTCAAGAATCAATTTCTTGGTCTGCAGAATACCCAGTTCATTGAAAGCCGCGTCTATGAGGATGATGAGACAGTCAATGAGGAAACTGCTGAGGTTCGCACAAGGTCTCTTGGAATCAAATACACGCCCGCTTGTCACACGCTTTGTTTCTATTTCGTAGTTAAACGATCACAAATTGGGCGACGAAGAGAAACGTATAATCATCAAGCAAGCAGTACTCGATGGGCTGAACGTGTTGGACAAGTATTACGATCGTATCAACATTCCAGAGAGTGATAGCGAACTGGACGAACCTGATTGCAGCAAGTAAAACATCCTATTGATTGCGCCTTGCCACAAAGATAGATATGTACGTCGTGTTGTTTTTGTTTTCTAGTTACGTGCTGCGTGAGAAAGATCCGTACATCAGTCGGCCCCTTCCATACGTGATTGGCACAGAAGAATGGCACACGAAGTGGCATGCGGGACTGGAGGATTCCAGCGACGAGGATGCGGACGAGGATGCAGCACGAAAGGCCGACGATATCGAAGATGAATTCAGCGATACCGATTCGGAATCGAATCTACCCATTGCTGACCGACGATCGAATCTCTTCAATGGTGATGCGGACGTGATTAATGGAAATTATGACGAACTTAATGGCAATTCGCTTTCATCACATGTAATAATACTATCACCATCCCGTAGCACTGTGATTTCGTTTACTAATAATAATGTTGTGTGTTTCAGACAGCAATTGGCAATGCCACATTTGCCGAACAGTTAGTAGCCAAATTGGGCGATGTGTTGACGTCGTCCACGTCTCAAGAGCCGTTCGATCCCGAAATCAACACCAGACCAATTCAGCAACATGTTTCAGCTTCTTTGTTCCTTCCGGATGTTCTACCTCCTCCCATTGATGAGGATACTCCAAACGGAGGCCTCTTTACTGGAAGTGGCGGTTTGTTCGATGATCTCGAAGAAGACGAAATTGTAAAACCACCACCAATTCATTCAGCAAATCATAATCGTAAAGCCAGAATTCCCAACTTGTTCGATGACGACGAAGACGACCACGACGACGATACCTTTATCCCTAGCCTCCCTAGCAAATCTCAAATTCTTTTCGATGAAACTGATGAGGAAGCCGACATTCGTTCGGATATAAAAAAGAAGCCGCCGATTGGCGGAGTGAATGTTCTGGGAGGGTTCTTGCCTCAAAGACAGCGTTCCTCTGCTTCGGAGATGGACGAGAAGGAAGGTAGCGAAGGCGAAAGTCCATCCAAGACCATTGAGTTTGTTCCTAAATCGATCGAGAGTCCATCGAAACCGCAACAGAAACGCGTTTTGAGTTTGTTCGATGATACAGATGATTTATTTGAAGATGATTTGTTCACTCCTGTCGTTGAGAAAGTCAAAATTAAAGGTCTCTCGGATAACGATAAATTGCCAGCTGATCCACATGGCATGCCCTTTGGAGATAATTTTATGGAAAAGTCCATTCCCGGCTGTACTAAATCACCTGATGCCAAGATTATGGGCCTCTTTGATGATTATAGGGTGGACCCACCTCCGCTCAAGGCAGCAAAGTCAAAGTCACGGAATCTCTTTGATGAGTCGTCTGACGACGACGACGACGATGATGATGATGACATTTTCAATCCTAGATTGCCGAATGTAAATGAGTCTTTAGACGGAAATTCAAAGAGAGAACTAAGTATAAGTAGTAGTACTGTTAAAGCTGAAAGATCGGAAAATATTCAGGAAACGTGCAATGTTAGCAAGCCTAAAGTGCCAATTACGGACAACAAACCTCCTAGTCCAATAATGTCTTCACCTACAGCAACGAGTACGACACCTGAAATTCAAGAGGGAAATAGCAAAAATTGGGAGAAAAGTAAGTAGGCTTAACTTAATTAACAGTATAGTATTAATTGATTGTGAAAAATGTCTACAGAAATTCCGGGAAAACTTAAACACAACTTGAATTTGCACATTAATGTTGCTGCTTTAATGCCTGGTGCTCAAATAATGGTAAAGCCAAAGGTGGATATGATGGATCCTGAAGTATTTGTCGAGGAAGCCGAATGTTTGGCTAAAAAAGATGCGTTATCGTGCAACGATCAAAGAATTGATCACATTCGGTCTGCAGAAGTTTTGTCTGAAGACGCTAATCAAATTCAAGTGCTCCAGAGTATTACAAAGGTAATTTCAACGCACCGATTTGTATTTTTTACGTTTTAATTGAAATTCTCCCTTTTAGAATCGTGCCAAAATTGCGCTCAAAAGACGTCCGTCGACTCGTCAAGGACGTCAAGCTGCTCTTGCAGCTAGCAAATCTGAAGAGCAGGATGATCAGTCCCAATTAAACCAAGTGCGTGCAGACGCAATTGAGAGTACCCCGAATGTGGTTAAGTCCGCATCTTTATTTGATGACCTTGACGAAGGTTTCGTTAAACAGGATGTGTTTTCGTCAAACGTTCACCAACAAATTGAAACTCACGGAACACCAACGAGAAAACAGTTGATAATCGATGAGGAGGATGTGGAAGATGCGTTCGTTCCACCGCCTTTGGACATGCCGCAACATGCAGAACGAGTTGAGCGCAAGAAAATTAGTCTTTTCGAGGAATTTGATGACTCCGACCAACAAGACGATGATCTATTTGCACAACATCCGCCTACTACCAGAATGAGTGATGTTGGCAACGTGCGGGTATTTGGGAATGATGCGGCCGCTCAGGTTAAGCCACCATCGATAGAATTCGACAAGGGCGAGCTTACAAAGAGCTTTCCCGCCGCCTCCAGGAGGGGACTGTTTGATGCCTCAGCTTTGGATCTCGATGATGACGATCTATTTGGGGAGAATAAGTACACTCCTCATCCAGCCTCAAATGAGCCGAGTAAACACACAAGTCTGTTCGCTGATGATGACGATGCGGACGATGATGCTCTGTTTGGAAAGTCATCCGTTTTTGGCAAATCTCAAACGAAAATCCAGATGGGCATGGGAAAAAGGTCCTTGTTTGGAGACGAGGACGACGATAGTGATATTTTTGCCTCTAAAAAGCCCGTTGTAAGTAGAACTTCTTCTAAGATGCCGTCAAGAAGTGGTACGAGTAGTGCTGGTGTTAAAATGGCTTCAACAACACGTCCAGCCATTGATCCTTTGGCTGCGTTGCTTGAAGATGACTACTGACAACTAGGAAGTGAAGAGTTATTACGGAAACTTGTTGATTGTGTTATTAGGAAGTCGAATTTTGGGTACTTTTGAATAATCATCCCTGTTATAAAAAGACACATCCGACTTTATGCTGACAAACTTATTCTTAACTATTACATATACAATCTAATTATTTAGAAAATCATTGAGCTTAAGATTGCGTTGCTTGAGATGCCTTCTGGGATTTAGTTTTAGCGTTAGTTTTGTTTTTGGTATGGACCTTGCTTTTTCTATTTGCTTTGGATTTTTTCGGGGCGGCCTTTTGGTGCTGCGCGTGTGTTTTGGCCTTAGTCTTTGACTTAGACTTGGCAATAGTTGCCTTTGCTTGCGCCTTAGCAACCGAGTCTGAAACACTTGGAGATTTCTTGGAGAAATGATTGGACTTCGCTTGACCAATCACGAATTCGTCATCAGATTCAACTGGACGCGCTTTGTGTTCTCCCTTGTGTTTCTCCTTCGATTTCTTATCCTCTTTCGACTTTTTGTGCTCCTTGGAGTTTTTGTGCTCTTTAGAGTTTTTGTGCTCTTTAGAGTTCTTGTGCTCTTTAGAATGTTCTTTCGAGTTCTTTTTGCTGCTGTCACTATCGCTATCGCTGCTGTCGTCGGAGTCGGACTCGCTGAGATCCGAATTATTATGAATGTCATCGCAATTCGTTACGTCCAAATTCAATGTGACCTCGTAGGCGAACACAACGTTGATGGGCGCACCATGGATCAGTTTGTAGAGTTGAGTGCTTGCGACCGTATTGCCCTCCGCATTGTAGAGCGCCCACACGATAGTGTTGATATTAAAGAAGAACTGGGTTTCGTCGCTTTGCTTCATTGCATTTTCAAGCTGAGCCACTAGCGTTTGCTGCGTCTCGTTCGTGGTGGCAATGCGGACGTTGAGTAGCGCCGAAATGACAAAGTAGATAGCGTTGATCTTGTTGATTTTGCGAGCGGGATCACCCCAGCCTGATAACAGCACGCGGATTCCACCGGACGAAGAGAGTCTTCCATTAAAGATGTGCTTCATAGTGATGGTGATCTCAGGATACCGCACTGAAATGCAAATATGGCTCTTTGTGTTAAACCTGAAGTGTAAACAGTTTTGTAAGAATTCTAGGTCTAGGTACCTACTTACCTATCATGATGGACATTTCCCGTTGGTAGAAGCTGAGTGCCTGCAACAGATCGCCTTCTTGTAGGCCGAGGATGATGCGTATGTTTGCTGATAGGCTATCGGTGTTGGCGGGGTTCAGCGCGTCGTAAATTGGCAGAGTGAAGGCGTTCGATGTCTGTTGGTCAAAGTTGCCTAGGAAGAGGTAGAGGTAAGAGAGGCGCAGATTATATGCAACGGAATTGCAACTACACATCGTCGTGCTGGGGTTGTTGTTGCTACCATCACCGCCATTGTTGTTGCCACCGTTTTCTCCAGTGTTACCGTCTCCATCACTTCCATTATTACCATCGCTGTTATTACCATTGTCGCCACTGGTGTTACCAGAAGTGTTACCATCCCCATCACCTCCATTATTACCATTATTTCCACCATTTTCGCCATCGCTGTTATTACCATTGTTGCCACTGGTGTTGCCAGTATTGTTACCATCACCACCGTTTTCTCCGGTGTTATTACCACCGTTTTCTCCAGTCTTACCGTCTCCATCACCTCCATTATTACCATTATTTCCACCGTTTTCGCCATCGCTGTTATTACCATTGTCGCCACTGGTGTTACCAGATGTGTTACCATCCCCATCAGCTCCATTATTACCACTATTTCCACTGTTTTCGCCATCGCTGTTATTACCATTGTTGCCACTGGTGTTACCAGTATTATTACCATCACCACCGTTTTCTCCGGTGTTACCATCCCCATCACCTCCATTATTTCCACCATTACCTCCTCCATTATTACCGTTCTCGCCGCTGTTGTTACCAGAATTTCCGCCGTTGCCACTCTCTCCGCCCTTTTCTCCGCTATTGTTACCATCGCTTCCTAAAACAATCAATTATGAAATGCCCTTCCATCCAAACGCACGAATTGTACTTTACCGTTGTTATTATTGTTTGGACCCTCAGTGGTAGTGTTCACGACAGTACCTATAACGAAGTAAAATTGCATCAGTTTAGGTATCCGTCATTCGATGAGGAGAAAATAGTTAATAGGTACTCACATGGGTTTTTGCAGTTGACAACATTAAATTGCTGGCCATCATTAACATCGCGTCGTTCTCGAATGAGGCTGCCGCTTATTAAATCAAATAGTCGATAATCTAAGAACAATACATGACGATGTTAAAATGTTTATTGCTTTTTTTTTCGGTTAGGTACCTGCGTTGACCTGTGACGCCAGAATGGCACACACCGCTAGCATCAGGCAAGTCCTGCTGTTTGTCCCCATCTTCACGATGTCGCTTCGAATTCAACCGCAACTGTCTATTAACTTTTCTCACCGGCATATTTATACTTGTTGATCCATTGCATTTCAACATTTTGAATGTACGTACCTAACTATGTAAACTATTCGACTATTCGACACGTGGGAACTCGATTGCATCGTCGAATATTTTCAATTTTTTTTTCGTTTCTTCACGTTTCTACTAAATCGTCTAATCACAAATAACGCATAAGTATAGGTATTTATTGGTTGATTGCGATATTTTGCGATTTTTAGAATATCTCTTGCATTCCGTCGCAGGTTTTGTCCTGCTTCAACATCAAACAAAACAGAAACGAAATGCAACTGATAGGATTATTGGCAGCGTTTTGATTTTTGAAGTATGTGTCTAAACTTTTAAAACTATATGTAAATTGAAGGAAATTATCGTTAATTTTCATACCTTAGTCATTTTAAAACTCCTCGTGTTCTTTGTTATAATTTTTAGTTCATTTAGGTTTCCAAACTATATTCGAAGTAGGCAGCTAATTTTGCTTAATATATCACAATTTGGACTATGAATTAATATGATGACATGATTTATATTCCTCCTGATTTATGGGGACAATGCACTAAGTCGCTTCTTATCTATACTAAGTACCGGAAAGTTGTCCGGTGTCCAGCAAGAAAATTGTTGCAATGATTGCAGCAACGTATACTAAAACATTCAATTCTGGCCGTTTATTGTTTTGAGATTTGTTGCAGATTTGAAATTTTAGGAATTAATATCTCACAAGCTATGCATCCGAGGAAAAAAATGTTCAATAGAGTTTGAAATGTAGAGAATTGGAATATTTCTGGGAATTCTGGGACGCAAATTAATAGCCCTGATTTATAGCGAGGTTTATAGTTTCGCATTGAGGTTAAGTGCCCTTCTTTACCGACCGATTTTGTTTCGTTACGATCCGTTGCATTGTTCAGCCGGAATTTTGTCCACAGCGAAACTAGAACTACAGTACTACAGAAACACAATGCCAGACGTGGACATCAGGCATTTTTTCAGCCTCAGGAAAGCAAGATTCGTGGAAATTCGTCGAAAACCCGATATCGAATTTATGGGGTGAATCGAATCCGATACTTTCCTATAACTAACTATACTTACACGGTACTATCGGAAAGTAAAACTCCTGAAAAGATCGAGGAAAAAATATTAAAATAGGCCATGAACAGTGTAACAAAATATCAATCAATAAACAAATCATAACATTTTGAAAAAGACAAGAATCAGTTGAAAGCCCAAAATTATCAGCGTTCAGATTCACATTAATTGTGAGCTCGCAAGTTTGTTTTTATGAATCCTCGCTTCATCGTTTGAGAGTCAAGGAAATACTTGTCTGCTACGATATTGTGAAGCAAAATTACTGCTAAAAGATAAGTGAGAAAATCGTAGAACAAGGTGACATTTTCCTTCGAATTGAAACACGTGAACGCGCCTGAACCCGTGCTGCCCCCAATCCATTTGAAAACACACGTGACGATTGCGCATTCTACACGTACGTACATCGTAAACAAATCTCCTACTTTACTCCGATCACGGCATCACTACCTAATTTCGATTAGGAACAAGTGCACGGACGCTGGAAGGTCAAATTAAAGATCATACACACAATCAGACAAGGACAAAACTGACACTACGACGACGACGACGACAACCGCAACGAGATTCGAAGAAGGTGTTGCAACTCAACCGCGTGTCCTATACCTATATAACCATAGACATCATCTGTGTCAGCTGACGACACTGCATCAAACGACACTTGAGATTATTCTTTCGAACTCGTTGTACCTGTGTTCTATCTAAAGCAAAGTAACAAAATGTTTTCGCGTATCCTGAATAAAAGCCAAGTAGTCACCTTGTTCGTGCGATCTTTCAGCACTACCAAGAAAGTAAGTAGTAAAAGTAAAAAGTGTAAGAGTAAAAAGAAGCCCAAAGTGAGTTCCTTTCACATTCAAATACCATATAATCAATATACATGTAGAAATCCTTGCCAAAATCGAGGCCAAAATTCAATGAAATTTTTGATTAGAATCTGAAATCTCTCTGCCATCAGGTTATGTAATTGTTTGAGAGTATGCAACCATCATAACATAACACCAATGATATCGTTGAATTTGTGTTTTAATTAATAATTTGATTCATGTTTTTTTTTAGTGCCACTTCAAGGTAGCCGTTGCTGGTGCATCTGGTGGTATTGGCCAGCCGATGTCATTGCTGCTGAAGCAATGTCCAATGGTGAAAGAGTTGCGTTTGTATGATATCGCCAATACTCCCGGTGTGGCCGCGGATTTGTCCCATATTGAGACACCTGCCAAAGTGCTCGGGTATGTAGCAATTGAAATGATATTAAAATATAAGCTATGCATAAGCTAATTACGTATGAAAACACAAAGCGCTCGAAAAATATCATACAATTCATTCATACTACACTACTACATTCGTAACGTCCGAGATAACGTCTGATGATTAAAGATAGCGTTTCAAGTGTTTTGTCAATAAAGGAGCAAGCCATACTAATGATAAATATGTACTAGTTTGCCAAGTCATAGTTATCATCAATATAGCAAACATGTACAAACATTAGAAATACAAGATGAAATTTGTTTTCAAGCTATTTTTAGAAATGTGAACATGTTATTTTGATTTCGGCAATTTATTACGCATATAAATAACTTGAAGGTTTTCTATTAAACTTGGTTTCATTTGTAATTTTGTGTTCTGCTTAGCTTCCAAGGCGAAGAATGTATGGAGCAAGCATTCAAAGGATGCGACATTGTAGTTATACCTGCTGGTGTACCAAGGAAGCCAGGTGAATATAATTTGGGTAATTTTAATGTAATGTAATTGCAAATGTAATGTAATTGTTATTTAGGCATGTCTCGAGATGATCTCTTTTCGACGAATGCATCGATTGTACGGGACATTGCCGAAGGTGTGGCAAAATGCGCCCCCAAAGCAATGCTCGCCATCATTTCGAATCCAGTCAATTCCACTGTGCCAATTGCGTCGGAAGTGTTCAAGAAGTGCGGCGTGTACGATCCGTGCCGTATTTTCGGCGTGAGCACGCTGGATGTCGTCCGTGCGAACACGTTTGTCGCGGAAG
This sequence comes from Liometoxenus newtonarum, assembly GCA_030264535.1. Classification (NCBI taxonomy): domain Eukaryota; kingdom Metazoa; phylum Arthropoda; class Insecta; order Coleoptera; family Staphylinidae; genus Liometoxenus; species Liometoxenus newtonarum. Next base: position 11,932 of record JARJEB010031233.1, read on the forward strand.
CGAAGGGACTGAATCCAATGGATGTGCGGATCCCGGTTGTCGGCGGACATGCTGGCGCTACCATTATTCCACTCATTAGCCAAGCGAAGCCATGCGTAGACTTCAAAGAGGACGATCTGAAGAGGATGATTGTTCGGATCCAAGAGGCCGGCACGGAAGTGAGTGTTTGCGCCGGGAACGTGTTGCACTTCATTCATTCATTCATGTTTGGGTTTTTGTTCAGGTTGTGAAGGCGAAGGCTGGTGCTGGATCTGCAACACTCTCGATGGCGTATGCTGGCGCCCGATTCACCATCTCGCTGATGTGCGCCATGCGCGGCGAGAAGAACATTATTGAATGCGCGTTCGTCGCTTCGGACGTTGTACCGGAAGTGGCGTACTTTGCCACCCCACTGCTGCTTGGACCCAAGGGCATTGAGGCGAACTGTGGCCTCGGCAAGTTGAGCGAGTTGGAATGCAAGCTAGTGGAGTGCGCGAAGCCACTGCTGCAGGCGTCGTGCAAGAAGGGCTATGAATTTGTTAATAAGAAGTAAAAAAAAGGGGCGGGCGGGCGATGCATTTACCAAATCGCAACAGCGTAAATCGAACCAAAAACTAGATCTACGCCATTAAATTAAATACTACCACTTATGAAAGGAAAAGTCACTACGAAATTACTCTGTAACTTATTTCTACTTTTCAGTCATTTTGTAACAAAGAAAAACAATAAAATCTAGTTTTAATATAAAGGAGGCGGGCGATACCGCGACAATTGCGCTTTTAATTAAATTAACCGAGTCACTTGTTTCGCGAAATATGTTTTTGTTTTTCAATCAATGACCACGGCCACAAATACCTCTCACACTTTCATTCGTTCCACTGGTAGGTAATTGTGGAAATATTCCGTTTTCTCTGGGAGAAACGCATTGTTTAATAAACTATAACGAACAATTCTTATAAATACATTAATATTGCTTGGTTTGGTTTATGGCTGATACAAAAAAGGCCAGTCAATTGTGATTATATCGAAGTTAGGCGGCAAAACTTCCTTTGCGTAAATATCGACAATGGAGAGTAATTTGGTAGACAGTTCCGCAACTTGCACCTTCATTTCAGCAGAGATTGGGCACCTATTTCCTAAAATCCGAGTAAGTGGAATGTGGTAAATTGAAAAATTTATTATTAATAAATAAAAGGGAGGGAGTTTCACCCAATTTAATGCTTACAATGGCTGGAGAGGTGTTGAGTGTTCAAGTCACTATTGCACTAGGAGAGAGACGAAGAAATTGTTCTGAATACTCATTGACGCCATTGTAGGCATTAAATTGGGTGAAACCCCCTCCTTCGCATTTGTGAAATTTATTATTACCTAGAGGCCATTCAACTTGATGCTTGCAAACATTGAATTGCTCCTTCAAATGAGTAAGTTGATGGAAAAAATTCAAGTGATTGTAACTGGCAATGAAATATTGTTTGCATTTTGGACATTTCAATTTCGTCACAGCCTTAACCTTTGAACACCTATTAGGGCAAGAATAAAGTGATCTCTTCAATTTTTGAGATAAATGTGCCAACATTTGTGTGAGACTGTTCAAAATTTCATCAATCTGCTCGTCACACGTTAACAAATCACACCTACAATTGGCACATACAGCAAAAAGCTGACAATCCGCTTGGTTCATAATCACACAATCAAAACACTGGAGACATTGAAAAACTAACGGATAAACCAGCCTTATTGGGTTCAATCGTAATGGTTTGCTCCATGGAGCAATCCGTTTCCGTTTTAAGTAACAAGTTATTGCTTCAAACTTGTATTCCGGTGTCAAAGCAGCTAACTTATTTAAGAACGGCAATACTTGTTTCTCCTTATAATACTCTTTGTCGATGCTTAAAGTGTATGGTAGTTGTTGTTTATCGCTTTTGTTGCTAAAGTCTTCGTATTCTTGGAGACTATACGCTCGGCAGTTGTGTTCATTGGGTGTGCCATCATTGCATATTAAGTAAGACACGTAATCTTGCACTCGGTAGCCTTCAATCATTTCCAAGTTACGGCGACTTAGAATTTGTTCAAAGGCGTTCGTACCTTTATAGCACGCTGGCGGTTTCTTCAATTGCACGTGCATTGCGTAATGTGCCGGATCATTACTTGAAAAATACTGTTTTTCGATAACAGAAATCATTTCTCTCTGTGGTTCCGGATCGCCCGACTGAAAAACATATTCGACCAAGTATTTGAATATTTCCTGAGCTATTTTCGACACAGTTCTCCTAAATAATCCTTTGATGACATACATTTCTTGACTATTTGAGCAATTGTGATGTCTCAATACATACTGAGTCTTTGCAAATATCATTGCATGCGAATAAATGCCTTCCAATTTGAGATGAATGAATTTGTATTTTTGATTAATCCACTCCTGATACTCTGTCGCCGATTGCAAGGCAACTTCATAGTTATTCGTACGCAACTGAATAAATATACTGTCGGTGTGTCCGTAGATGACTTTCCCGTAATCGGAAAGATGAGATTCTAGATCCGTTAACGTCATTATGCCATAGTTAACTATCCGATTGGCAAGTTCGGGACAGTAAAAAATGGAATATTCGCTCGAAAAACATCCGTAAATACTGTTCAGCCTTAATTTTACTAACGCACTTCTGGTGGTGGTTCTCGATTGAGTATTATTGCGTTTCTCTTCTTGCAAACAAATTTCGCGTTGCACCAACAAACCTTCAATCAGCTTGGACAAACTTAAATTGCCCAGCATTAAATTATACTCTCTTATGATGCTTGGATATAACGACTTGAAATCGAAGGCAGCGACAATTCCATTGATATAACCAACGCTGGGTTCGATTATTTTCGGTCCCAGAATTTTAGCCTTAGTTGGCCGGAACGGATCTTTGATTTCGGGAATCATTACATCGCTTCCACTTAATTCGAATTTCAATAAATACTCGACTTGCTTCAACATACCACACCGACGCACTTCTTTCAGCGGACACCCCGTTATATTCGATGTGAAACGCAGTAGTGGCCAGACGCCCATTGCGTCAGCCAATCGTAACAAATCGCTGGTCGAACTTAGCATATTACCAGTAAATTCAATCAGTTTTTCCGAATCTTTTAACATGTGAAACCATTCCTCACAATTTGATCTCTTATATACTTGCTGGTCATTCATGAAATATGAAAACAAGCTATCCAAATCGTTACGGACGTGCGCTGAATAATATTCTTCAGCGGCGACTTTTAACTCAATGACCACACAATTCTCAAAGAGTTTTTCCATTTCGTAACAATGGTAATAGTAAGGATTTATCAAAGCTCTCAACTCATGGCAAATTATAATATCTGGTTGTTCGTTTTGCAATATTAGTTGCAATCTTTTGATTAGATCTGTGACATTGAATGAACGTATATTTTTTGAGTGGCTGAGTAATCTTTGACGAATCTCCGCATATTCAAATTCATCACTACGACAGTTATTTCCACATGCTATAACTGAAACATTTCAACAATGATTACTACAGCCAAGTTAAACGAACGAACTTACAGCCTTTAGTTTCTCCTTTTTGTTGAATACGATCCTCAGTGGTGGTAATGCCTGTTGCAGTTGCAAAGAAACATGGATGCACACGCATCGGATTTGTGAATTCGATGGGAGTGTATGCTATATCGAAACTGATCATCTTTAATGTTGGCGTTTGCATTTCCATCGAATCGCGAACACATTTAATCTGACTAGCATCGCATTTGATCTCTGAAGGATACCTAGGCATACTACCACTATAGTAAATCTCAATTTCTATCCAGGTGGGTCCTTTAATTTGCTTGTCAAATAGGAATTGATGATACGCGTTCTGTTCTAGTCCATATATGTACTCAATGTTTGTAATTTTCATTTGATAATTCCGACAAGCGAATTTTTCCGATGCCTTAAATGAGAATATAATTAGCACGACCACTAACTAAGCTATTCTGTTCTAATAAGAGTCTTACATTATATGTGATTTTAAGAAAATCCTCATTTTGCCCATAGATCGTCTGCTTTCTAACCAATTCACTTTTATAACTTACTAGCAACTTGAGATTGCTAACCGTAGCGAGTTCCATTTCAATCGAACTTATAAAGTCGCATGTTGATTGTTCGGCAGGCTTTCTAGTCTTTGGCTTAATGTATAAAGTTTTTTTCAGTCCAGTAACGTGAACTAAACAATTCTTCTTATTGTTATTATCTTCAAATTTGCAAATTAGAATTACATCACTCCCATTCTGATATCCATAAAAGAAATAAAGTTGATAGCTCTAAAAAAGTAATCATTTTAGCGTTTTTAGTTAGTGTGTTTTCCATTATAATTCATTCGGCATCGACTTACATTGCTATAAATCTGAAAATCATCTAAAACAAGAATAATTATGTACAAATATCATTTGTTTTAGATGAAAAGTTGAGATTTTACCTTCAAATTCCATTGTAATCGAAAGAATTTAAACAGTAAATTAAACAAATTACATTTTTAATACATCTTTGATATTTCGATGTTTTCATTTGCGATGTTTGCGAACGAACCTCGTAATGCAGTGTTGCCAACTGAAGTAAGTGCAAAGTGGTTGATCAGAGATATTTATCAGCAAAAAAGCAGTAGAAATCAGTTGATTAAATCTGCGCAACCCCGAATGAATCTGTGCATGCGTGAATGAATCCGCGCATGCGCGAGCATTACAGTTACACGTTGTACAGAGTGATAATAAAAATATTTTACATTTATTGCTGTTATTTTAGATATTAAATCTACACATTTACTCCTCACATCAAATTACCACCTATGCAGAAACATTAGTAGGTTTATCAAAATATTACATTTTAGTATTACCATAACAAAAGTTTGTTCGCCTTCTCTGTCTAACAAATAGCACATTTAGTCACTGGTAACGTTATTCTCTGGTTTATTGCTGCTTTTTCGTGGCTTTTTCCCTCGTATTTCGACAATTGTCGCCAGGAGGTAGCCAACTGTCAGTCAATTTACAATTTCTAAGGACAAAGAGCAACAAGTAGGTGTCGCTGGAGCCAAAACATATAGGAAAGGACCAAGAAAGTACGCAAATATTGAAAAAAAAAACAATTAAGTAATAAAAAAAATTGTTCAAGAAAGGAGAAGATTTGAAACAATTATCAGTGAATCAGTAGATCATGTATAAACGCAGTAGATCTACTGCTAAAGCAGAGTAGCATTGGCATCACTGTCGGAATGAACCAACTATTTTCTTCTGATACTCGTTCTGATATTTCGGCGGGAATTCTAATAACCTCCAAACCTCAGCCAGCAACAACAGCGCCAGCTCAACATTAGTGGATTGTAGGGGAAATACATCACTATTCTATTTACCACCAGAGGGGGACACATTCGCCACGCCGTCAATTTTCATTCCTTGGAGATTGTTTTTTGATTGATTGACTGATGCGATCATTCAGATTCATAATTTTCTTACAGCTAAGAGAAATAAAATGCAATTCGAAACAAAATTGTTCACAGAGATTTATATTTCTTCTTTGGAATCATGGTTTCAAATGAGTTTCAACAAATTTATAACCTAAAAAGATTTAAAATCTATATTGCGCATGCGTTTAATGTGTCTTTTCTACGCTATATTTAAATTCACATGAATTCACAATTTTTTCACATGAATTCACATTTTTTTACATGA
>JARJEB010031243.1:0-11353 GCA_030264535.1 Liometoxenus newtonarum
GAATAGTAAAACGAGCAAGACAGTTCCCAAGCCATCTTTTATTTTTGGTTTAAAATGCAGGAAAACGGCTGTGGTGGCTTTTAGAGTGGGAGTGGTGGGCATAATGACAGTTACTTGGAATGGTCTATAGCAAACACCAATCGGCAACCGGAGTGCATCGCAATAACCTCAAACCATGTGAACGACTTGTCTTTTTTAGTACGACGTGCATGCAGAGACTTGCATTAAACTATAAATTTTATAACAAAATGTATTCAAATGTAATATAATGGTAAAAAGTCGTTACGCAGGTGGTTGAAATTTTGCGTAGTTTTCAATTTAAATTCTACAATGTCAACAACACAACAACTCAAACACGCGTTGTCTATAAATTAAAAGAATATTGTGCATTTTTGTAAGGATTACTGCGATTTACAATTATTGTTTCGCATTTTATAATATAGTTGCCTCAGTTGTTATACTATTTGTTCATTCGGAAAATAGTTAACAAGTGAATGTCGGCGTCGGCGCATTTATGCTAAATGCGCACCTAAATCTTGACAGTTTCATAATATTTTATGAACATCATACAACAAGAAAATGCGAAATAACTATATTAAGAACGGTTTATGATTGACATAATATTAACATAAGATTTAACGTCGATTAAGCCTTAACATAAGCGCTCGCATTCCTTAAAACTTACGGATTATTTCATAAGTTAAAATATTATTAGTATTATGTCAATCATAAACCGTCCTTTAGACATTCTAATATAACGTCACGGTCACAAACGTCAACATTTTACTCGTGGAGGAAAAACATTGGGCTGGCGATGCGGAGATCTGTTTGTTATACGCCAATTCTGACGAATGCCTTGCATAACCAATAATGTGTGTAGCCAGCCTTAGGTATCATTTCATCCACAAGCAAGCGAAATTTGGAGATTATTAGAATTGTACAGAACACATGCCAAATTATAGGAATTATTATATATACCTAAATAAAAAAAAAAGATTCCATTTTTTCTGGTGTTTATTGCATTTGTTGTGGTTTTATTTTCATTTCTGGACTGTGTTGTGTTTGAACGCGTTATTGTTATTCAATACGTCTGGCGTTTGCACTTGTCATGGCCAAGATACCTACATTTAGTTCTTCTTTACTTTTACTTCGTCCTTCCTTACAATTATTGTCGTGCTTTCGTTCTTTCGTTGCCTTCGAAGCGAACAATCGTTTCTGGCTTAGACTCACTCTGAGATTGCTCGCGAGCGCGAGTTAGATGTTGGAAAACCGGTTGCCGAAGACCGATGACTGCTCCAAGCACTAGGAGACTGTGTGAATGCATGAATAGAGTGAATAAAATGGAAAACATGAAGGAAGTATGAAGAAAATTAATTGTAGGAAAATGGGCGAAAATAATTAAAAAAGGAAGACACAATTAAAATAAGCTTTGAATTTGAAAATATTATTAAGAAATAATGCAAGTATCACTTATAGTTATAATTTTACGATTTTGGTTTGGTTAAACAAGGTGAATGTGTGTGTGTGTTTTTTTTTCTAAATTCTGATTTAATTTTTCCATGTAAGTACTTTTAATGTTTGTAAAGGACAGTTTATGATTGACATATTATTAACATAAGATATAACATAAATATTTCAAGTATTAAATTGCCATGTTACGGTTTATGATTGCGGAAGTTCGGCAACTCTCAACTCTCATGGAATATTTCCTGTTCCTAGCCAATGAGGCTGAAGATGAGCACACATGCACGTAGCACCTTGTTCAACAACTATCTATCTATGCGTAGTCGTGGTGATGGAAATTACGAGAAAGATTGCCGTTATTTTTGAGGTTATTTTTTGACTTTTGACATGCGTCCTTGTTCAATATTATGGCTTATATCATTAGTTAAATCTTACGGATTATTTCATAAGTTAAAATCTTATATTATATAAATCATAAACCGTCCTTTATTCTAATTACTTTTGTAATTATAAAATCACAACACGACACGCGGCATGACTGGTTGTTGCATATTTTATATTTAGCTCATCACAAATACATAGAAACCAAATCATTTTACAACTAGTGAATTACACATTTGCATCATTTTTACGTGTGTGTAGCTGTGTATGTTTGTACAAATTCAAATATGCATATTAATTTGTTGCCATCGAGTTGTTAAGTACAAGTTTAAGTAGGTATAACTTTAGATATCCTATGTAAGAATGAGCAGGTAGTAGTTCAGTATAGATTGATAAAAGAAGAGAGAGTATCTACGTTGTCAACTAGTTCTAATTAATTGAAAATTATGAAGGAAAAGTATTCGCCCTTGAATTATCTAACAAAAATTAATGGTTTTTCTAAAATATAAAAATAATTGCTATACGATGTGTTAAAGGCGCTATCGCGCCTGCGCTCTTACAGTCACGCACATTGTTGGCTTGTAGTGTGAAGCTATCCTTATATCTATTGTATAGGACAAAGGTTAAAGTAATCTGGAATGTAAAATTACATTGTGTTTGAAACAATGGTATGCGTTTTTAACGAGGATAGGTATGTACAATTGTCGACACAACGCAATTACAAGACTGATGATGTAAATTGTAAAGACGGTTTATGATTGCGGAATTGATCCCTTAACGTTAACCTAAGCGATTGACATACAAGTTCGGCAACTCTCAACTCTTATGGAAATTTCCTATTCTTAGCCAATGAGGTTGAAGATGAGCACGCATGCGCATAGCACGACTATTCAACAACTACCTACGTATGGCATGGTGACGGAAATTATGCCGTTATTTTTTGACTTTTCACATGCGTCCTTGTTCAGTTTTATGGCTTATGTCATTAATCATGTCTTCAATTTATTTAAATCTTATGGCTTATTTTCTAAGTTAAAATCTTATATTATGTATATCATAAACCGTCCTTAAAATGTGTGTGTGGCGGTGCGGGCAGGGCAATGAACATAAAGCAACGAAAATGTAAACAAACATTTCGTGCACATTCAAAAACAAATATGTTATTATTTATTTATAAATTAAAGTACTTAAGTACATTATATGTATACATACTAGAAGTCAGAATTAGAATATTATATAAGTACTTATTTTATATCAAATTATAATATTGCACATAATGTAAATTATTGGAGGACGAGGACATCCATGACACCATTACATTTTTAATACGTAACTTTTATTATTTCAATTGTTTAAATTTAAATCAATTGGATCAAAATGCAAGATATTGAAACGCATTATTAATTTATTTATTTAACTGATGTGAATTTGTTACTTCAACAGCATAACAATAGAACAAGTTGCAGACAACACCTGCTTGTTAAATTTCGCATTGTGATTGTTGTCGATGACAACGTGTCAAAAAAAAATTTTTGCGAAAATGTCATTGCTTGTCAACATGTTCAACTCAAACAAAACTGTTACAAAGAATATGCTCCAGAAAATATTTCCGAACAACAAGAAGTATATTTCAAAAATTATTTTGTTTCATACACATTTCTTGATTTTATTTGTTTCAACCATGTATATATGGGGGAACAAACTTTACTGATTGAAATTTGGCAACTTGGCGGTAAGAGAACTTTAAAGTAATTGAACGCAAGGCGCAAAACATGAAACAAAAGAATTACCTACAACTCAAGAGTCAAGAGAGAAAAGTAATAAATCACGAGAAACCCACGCGGATTCGCAATTAATGTGCGCCTGATTATGCAGAAGAGTATTCGAACTGTTTAAGTTTATTTTTTATTTTTGTGTTTCAGTAAGTAGGTTTGTTTTACAAAATTGCGATTCACAAAGTTTAATTTAAATTTTAAATTATACAGATTATTGCAGGCTCCTATAGATAAGTTCAATACTTTTATCAAAAACTTTCAATTTTCATATTTGTAATCTACGTCAAAAAATAATTGACCCGTATTCTTAAATTTTATTTTAATATAGTTGTTTATACGCTAAAAAAATTGTTGAAAATTAATTAATTCAAAATTCGCGGGCGCCGTGACGTAATCAAGTGAGGTAGCGTATTCGTAACATTTCGTAACTCTTCGTCGTAATTCGAATGCTCATTTCTTCGACATTGAGCCCGATTGTGCACGAAGTGCTACGAGTCATTACGACATCAACATCGGCCAAATAAGATCAACCGAAGATGACGTCACGTTGGCGCAAGTTTCAAATTTTGCACAACTCTTTTGTTTATTATATTAACAAGTAATGAATAATTTTAAAATGTAAGATCAATACGGATATTATAACTCATATCAAATTAACATCTACATATACAATTTTGTACATTTTCCTATGGTAGTTGTTCTGAAATGTTTGGTTCCAACGTGGTATTTTGTTAACACAACAAAAGTAACTAAATTAACTGAATGTGATGTGATCAAAAGAGACTTTAAGATAGCAAAGTTAACTGCGTTGAAAGATAACTTGCTTTTTGCTTCTTTTGGCTCGTTTTATAGCAATTAATGTCTGATTAATTTTCGATTCGCGTGTTTAACGTTCGCGGATTACTAAAGTTATACAAAAGTTTTAGCTTAATTAATGAGAAAGTTGATCAAACAAATGGCAAACATTTACATTTTAATCCAGTGGCCATTTATTACACCCATAGCAATAATTACCATGCCAGACATTAAAATTAAAAAACGATTCAGAAACGATTCTTTAAAATGCCAATCAAAAATTTGAGGCAAATTCTCAATGATGCGTTGACAATAAAGACATTGAACGTCTGGACTTATAAATAACTGAATAAATAAATATTCAAATCATTCGATGTTGATATAGTATTTAAATTATTCAAATTATGCATAGGTGTTGAAACATTTTTTTTTGATATTCAAATTATATCACATCGTTGCTTTGAGAACGTTTGAACTACGTTGGAACATTTGTGAATAACATCAAAAAGCGCTAATTAACGATCGAATTATTCGAATCAGATTCAAGCTTATGTATTTCAAGAACGTGTACCAATATAAGAAACCAATGAAAGAGCGGACTTCCGAGTCCGAGTCCAAGATAAGACTAAAGTTATTAAGATACGATTACATCTTATAGATATAGAATTAGAAACATACTTTGTGGCTATTTGACAAACCAATCATATTACATGCTAATGCATTCGTCAATAAAGTAGTAGAAATGTGGGTGGCCTATATTATACATTTCTTGCGAACAAATTCGTAACCTCAGTTGCGGTTCTAGCCTACACTTGGGAATAGACCATTCCAAAACAGCTGTTTACATACTGGGGGTTTGGTGGGCACTGCCAAATGGAATAGTAAAACGAGCAAGACAGTTCCCAAGCCATCTTGTATTTTTGGTTTAAAATGCAGGAAAACGGCTGTGGTGGCTTTTAGAGTGGGAGTAGTGGGCATAATGACAGTTACTTGGATTGGTCTATACAGTTAAAGTCAATTTTTGAGGTTATGTAAAAATTCATATAGACGGCAGCGCCATCTTAAGCACGTGATCGTTTAATTAACATAAGTTGCTTTCGATTTCATCCAAGGAGCTGCACAACAGTTCCAATACAGTTAAACATTGTTCGATTTGTTGTGGAGTTATACAAGAGTAAATCGAAAGAGACTTTAGTTATTTACCTTTTGTTTCACTTCACTTCGGTTGATATCCTCAAATTTTCGTGGAATAGCTATCGAAAATCATGTTATGATTTTTTTGTTGTTGTAAATAGTTGATTACATTTATTTTTAAAATTTAAGTTAAGTTTTGGATGGATATTATACAAACAAGAGAAGCAAACAAGTGCGATAATATTTTACTATCATAGTTTCGTCGTTTTTTTTTATTGCGTAATGTATGAATTTATTATTTTAACAAATATGACAAGTCGTATTTGGGATATCGTTATGTTATTCGAAACAATTTCATGTGTCATGCAAGAACAAAGCAAGGGCAAGGCTATCATGGCATTTGTGCTTTTGAATACACATCTTCTTTTAATTAATAAATAATTCAACAATTCGTAAAGACATAAATTACATTGCCGCGTTCCAACTGTATTGAAAAACCCAATAAACCTCCAAATAGATAAATATTACAAAAAAAGGCGTACGAGTATTTTAATTATCATATAATCTAAGCAAATTTAAAGACGGAATTTGTAGTTGTACCCGTGTTCTTAATTTTTATAGGGTTTTTCGAAGCAATTCATCATTTAATCATTTCCATTTTTACATAAATTAAAATGTGTTGTACATAATTGGTATTTTAATGGATATTTTTCCAATGAAATGAAATTCACGAGTCCTTATTAACTTTAGTTACTCGTATCGAATTACGGAAAACATGTATTTCGTATTTTAATTAATTTACATTTACAAATTAAATCGCTTTACGAAACTGAAAAACGATGAAAAACTTTATTTTGGGGAGTATTTACTATTAGATTTTTAATTAATGATTAATTTGTTTGCTTCTTATAGAGAAGGACAATTGAAATTGAAATTCAAACAACTATCTTTTATTTTTTTATACTTATCCGACTCGAATATAGTTATTTTTTGTGTCACAAAATTGTAAAGTTTTCTTGGCATTTGAAAAATAAAATCGCAATCCCCAAAATGTTTTTTTTGTTTGAAAAATTACCTAAATTTCCTATGAAAGTAGTTCGTTCTGCTTGTTATCCTATCTTTTTCAGCTCTATCGATTTGTAGATAGCGCATGTCTACCGTGGTCTTCTCACAAACCTCTCAGTTTGTGACCGCGCTTCCCGGCTTTCCCAACTTGCAACAAACGGGAGCATTCTGCTTCGTGTATTTGGTCAACTGTAATTCCCCTTAAATTCCAAGTAACCAGAAAAATATTCCCAGTATTTTCACTAAGTTTTCTCGACTTGAGACTTTAAAATTAAATTTGGTTGACTTCAAGCTGCTTTTAACAGCATCCCAATGGATTCCATCTCTTCATCACTTAATTTTAATACTTAATTAAATGTTGTGATTGTTAAGAATGAAGTTTCTATTTAAACATTTGTGTTATTTATTTATACTTGCAACAAATAATTGTTTAGGTAAGTATCACAATTACAAAAAGTTAAATTACTTTTTAACTTTTAGAAGAATAGAAGAAAAAAAAAAATTAATTTGCAGCTTTACATAATTCGACTACAAAACGTACGGTTGGTGTTGATGAAGACTATTATTACGATTACGATAATAGCAACGGTGGAAATGGGAATGGGAATAACATGTCCAAGGTGCAATTCAAACCCGAATCGTTAATTTTTCCACAATTGGAAGCAAGTTCTCCTCAAATGAACAAGTACACGATTGATGTCTTGCCAAATGTCGAATTACCGGAAGACTCTCTGGCTGATAGTGATCTTCGTGATCACGATTTTATTGACAACTTGATGTACGTTTATTATGGTTCACACAATAAAAATGAGAGCAATTACGGTCAAGAAATTATTATTGTTGGCTCGGTGCTCAGTTGTGCTGCACAATTGTTGACGATTTTTATCGTTTTGCTACGAAAGAACTTCAATGGTAAACGGGAAGTTAATCGTTTGTTTTTACAATTGATGGGATGCTTTTGTTTGTCGAATTTGCTCTTCATGTTAGGTGTTTATGTAAGTAAAGTTGAATTTTTTTTGTAATATTTTGTATTACTTAGACAAACCTCTGACAAAGTTTCAAACGAAAAATTTTCAAAGATGGCATGCCAGTTTGCACCGGTGCAAATAAACATTGTTTGCACGGGGTGAAATCAAACGTTTGCACCTTGAAGATGCAATCGATTCCCGCCATAACCTTAAAATTGTTTCCGATATGCCACTGTAAACTACTCAGTGTAGTTCCGAGCTGATCAAAGTACTTCCGAACTACTCAGAGTAGTTAAAGTGATATAATAATTGCACCCGGTGCATTGGGTGTATAACATGTGTATAAACGATTGCACCCTGTGCAATCCAAAAATAATTTTGAATACCATTTTAAAGTGTTAATTTGCTTTTAGTCAACTCGCAATGCAATCAAGTGCCAAATCATCGGTGTTACTTTATATTATCTCCATTTGTTGACATCAGTTTGGTTGTTTCTCTACGTGTTTTATATTTACTACAAATTATGCAATTATGAGATGCCAATGGCGCGTTACTTTTATTCAATGGTATATGGAGGACCTGCACTGTTCACATTAGTAATTATATTAATTAATTAATTAAATTTTTTTTAATTTATTGTACTTTTTATTTCAGTTATCTATTTTGATTTCCCCAAGTTGTATTGAAACGAAACGCTTCTGTTTTATAAGCGTTCAAAAAGGAATGCTCTTCAACTACATGCTGCCCGTTACAATGCTTATTCTTGTAACAACTCTGTATTGCCTGAGCGGCATTCGTATCATAAACATGGAACTCTCAAAACTAGAACTGACCAGCTCGGCTGAATCATTAAACGCGCTCAAACAAGAAATTGAAGGTACCGACGAAAAGAACAAGGTGGATTGTCCCGATGGGGAAGTAATAAATTTACGAGAAATCAAAGTATGCTTCCAAACTCTTTGCATCGTGCAAACTTGTTACGACATCGTGTGGTTCATTGCTGTTTTGGCTCTTGAGAATATTGATGCCACTAGCATAGCTGTTACTTATTCAATTTCTTCATGTTTGTTGGTAACTATGTAAAAGCAGACATTGATTTGGATTGTAAATTGAAATTGTTGCATTTGTTGCAGTCTTGGTATATATTTGCAAAGTCAAAAGCGTTTCTTCCAACAATAATAAGCAATCGATTGCAATTGGGCGAGGATTCCGGTGCATCGGATCAAGTAAAGGTGAATCTGAATACTGTGACGATTGCGCGACGTGGTTCCGCAGATAGTGTGCCATTGTTAGTTAACTCTGACACTGAAATGCGCGAACTTGTTCGTCACGACTACATTAGTACAATTAGTAATTAAACAAAAATTGTTCAAAATAAAATTAAACCAGGAAAATTTTACCGGAACGAAAGAACGACATTGCAAATATTAAACAATTTGTCGATCTTTTGTTGGTTTCATGACTTTTTCCTCGAAATTTTATTCAAATTCATTAGATTCATGTACAGGGTGAATGAGCAATTAAAGTGTTTATGTAAAAGTTTTTAAGTGTTTGTCTTCTATAACGTGGCATTACATGTTATTGTCTAAGCCTTACCACTTTCTAGATACTGGGTGTAATTTTTGTTATTTAAATGGAACACCCTGTGTATTACGACAAAAAGAACTTTTTTCTATCTTAAACTGTTTGGGTGGTATTCGCTGGAAAATGATTGCTCAACCACTCTGTATATTATATAAAAATAAAAAATAAATCAAAACATTACATTTGAAATATACATAAATTTACATAAAAATTGAATTCAGCTAGAAAAAAGGAACTAAACGAAGTAAAAAATATACATGTATAATAAAATTGTATTTGGAATGAAAAATATTGTTACATCGGCCTATATCAGTATTAACACTGTAGTGTAGTATAACTACTTTAGACTTAAAACTCAAAAACTTACTTGAAAACTACTCAACGTTATTAATGAATGATAGAATAATACTTAATAAATAATGAAAATGGAGCAAATAAAATGGTAACTTCAATGAACTTAAAGTTTTAAGTGAATTGAGTTTTTTTTTGAGCAGTTAACCAAATTTAACTCCGGTTCGTATGTCACTCTCCGGCTGGAGACTGATATTTCTAGATAGTGCAACATATTGACTTGTTTACAAATTTGAAAAATTTACTGTAATTTAATATTATATACGAACCGGAGGAATAAGCAATCCTAACAGTTTTAAAAAATACAATTCAAAACCGTATTCGGAAAATAGCCATTGCTCACGAAGATGATGTTTGAGAGCAAGAACAGCAAGGCGAGTGGCGCAATTCATCTGAATACTATGCTTTTTCTACACTTTGCACTATTTTTAACACAAAATACAAATTGGGATTTCTCGATGAAGCAACAAACGACCACTAACTGACAAGTGAAACAATATGGCGGGCGATTCATATCGAGCTATGGTCGGAATTCTTCGGGTTCTTTCGAGATTTTAGATCATATAGATAAGTTGGATCGATCACTTCAAATTCGTTAAATCTTGTTGAACTTTAAATAATCTACGAATATACGCGATCAATGTTATATAAATTGCAGTGCTTAATGAAAATCAATAATTCACGGTAGTTAATAATAGGTACCATTAATCACTCAAAAAAATGCTAATAATGACCATATAACTAAATAGGTGTAGAAAAAATAATTAAACTTTTGTCAAATATGTATATAGAAATGACTAAATTTTAACTACTTGGCAAATCGCTGCTGATTTTTAAATAATTATTAATTTATTTGCATATTATATCATGATATGCAAAACAAATTAAATTTTTGAATTTAACCTTGAATTGAATTTCCTGGCAAAGTTACATTTTCCTCAATATTTGGATATTTTGTTGTTTTCCGTTAGCAAAATACACATTTCAACAATTTTAATTTTAAATATTAATTATTATTATTATTATTTATGTTAATTTAAGTTCCGATAGTCCAACTTTTAATCCTCAGCAGTTCATAATTAATAATGTCGACCGAATATGTGGAGGTGCTTATGCATTATAAATTAATATGAATATACCTGCCTAAATGCAGTAACGTGGAAAAGCCAATAATTTTTCATTTGCACCCCGTCGCGCGCACGTTTGCAACATATCAATACATAAACCAGCAAGCAAGTAATCGTAGATTGAACGAAACAAAATAAATCACAAACCATTTTGCATGATAATGCGTCATTAACGAGATTTTCATAATACACTATAGCTAGATAGTTGTTATAAACAACCCTTCAAACCACTTCCTCTTGTTTCCATTCGCATGATGGGGTATACCAGGTCCTCTTTTATAATGTAGATTTATCTGCATGATACTAAAAATTTCCAATTTTCACAAACAGCGACTAGGTACGTACCTTAAAATTACATTCTCGTTTCTTCCTTTTATAAAAGAAAATAATTTAAAATTATCTAAATTATCGTTACTGGGGTTTTCATTTTTTAAACTTATAAAATAGTATATTATTCGATGAGTGCATATAGAGGCTATTATACGCGAGGGCGTGGTTACGTCGCGAGGCGAAGCCGAGCGTAGTAACAGCCGGTGCGTTTAAGAGCCTATATGCACGAATTGAATACTATACTTTATCCGCGACGACCTAATTTAATTTTTATACTGCAGTATGGCTTTCAAACTTACAAATTCAACCATGGAATTCAACTTGCAGTGTGAACACGCATGCTAGACGAACAGTAAATGACAACAGTCAACTTGAAAAG